>VMDR010001698.1:0-115046 GCA_007922815.1 Macrotus californicus
TCCATGATTCTGTCTCTGTTCTTGTTTGCTTAGTTTGTTTTTTAGATTCAATTGTTGATAGATATGTATTTATTGTCATTTTATTGTTCATAGTTTTGATCTTCTTTTCCTTAAATAAGTCCCTCTAACATTTCATATAATAATGGTTTGGTGATGATGAACTCCTTCAGTTTTTTCTTGTCTGGGAAGCTCTTTATCTGCACTTCAATTCTAAGTGATAGCTTTGCTGGGTAGAGCAGTCTTGGCTGTAGGTCCCTGATTTTCATGACTTGTACTATTTCTTGCCAATCCCTTCTGGCCTGCAAAGTTTCTTTTGAGGAACTGGCTAACAATCTTTGGGAACTCCCCTGTAGATAACTAACTGCTATTCTCTTGCTGCTTTTAAGATTCTCTCTTTATATTTAACCTTTGGTATTTTCATTATGATATGTCTTTGGCATGGGTCTTTTTGCATCTGTCTTGTTTGGGATTCTCTGAGCTTTCTGGACTTACATGTTTATTTCCTTCACCAAATTAGGAAAGTTTTCATTCATTATTTCTTCAAATAGATTTCCATTTTCCTGCTCTTTCTCTTCTCCTTCTGGTACCCCTATGATGTGAATGTTGGACCTCTTAAAGTTGTCCTAA
This sequence comes from Macrotus californicus, assembly GCA_007922815.1. Classification (NCBI taxonomy): domain Eukaryota; kingdom Metazoa; phylum Chordata; class Mammalia; order Chiroptera; family Phyllostomidae; genus Macrotus; species Macrotus californicus. The sequence goes on from VMDR010001698.1 coordinate 628, forward strand.
AGGCTACTTATACTATCTTCATATTTTTGGATTGTTTTTTCTTCTTATTGCTCTGTGTGGATGTTTTTGCTTCTTTATGTTCCAAATCATTGATGTGATTGTCAGCTTCATGCACCCTACTGTTATTTCCCTGTAAATTGTTCTTTAATTAGTGAGTCCTTCATTTCTGATTGTATTTTTTCTATGCTGTTGAGGTCCTCACTAAGTTCCTTGGGCATCCTTATAAACAATGTTTAGAATTCTACAACAGGTAGATTTCTTATCTCCATTTTGTTTAGTTCTTTTTCTGGAGTTTTGATCTGCTCTTTCATTCGGGCCATGTTACTTTGTCTCCTCATTTTGGCAGCTTCCCTGTGTTGACTTCTGTATATTAGGTAGCGCTGCTATGACTCTATGTCTTGGTGGTGTGGTCTAATGTATTAGGTGTTCTGTAGGGTCCAGCGGCACAGCCTTCCCTATCACCTAAGCTGGGTACTTGAGGTACACCCTTCTTGTGGGCTGAGTACACCTTCCTCTTGTAGTTGAGCCTTGATTGCTGTTGACAAGTCAGTGGGAGGGATTTACCAAGGCCAGTCAGCTGCAAGAACTGGCTGTGTCCACTGACCACCAACCTCCACCCTCAGTAGAGAATCAGCGGTGCAGGGCAGGGTGGTGGTGCTCTGACGTAGTCTATAGCCGTCCACTGGGTATATAGGCTCTGGAGTTTCCCGGGTGGTACAGGCCAAGGTCAGCCCCGACCTGTGCTCAGGTGGGGACATCCTGAATGAGCTATAAAGCAATCTGAGATGGCTGCTACTTGTGCTGGGCTTGGAGATTCCCAGGCAAAGCCAAGCTGTGAATCTAGGCTGGCTGGTGCTACTGCTGGGCCTGAGGCCACTTAGCAAGAGGTATGTGGGCTGGGGGCTCACTGAGGCCAAGTGTTGCTTGTTTGAGAGGATTTAGGACATTGTGAGGCATGAGCCAAGACCACTCATTCACGTGGAAAAACAGCTTGGGTGGGCTGGTTAGTTGGGTGGGATGGAGTCTCAGGGGATCCCCAGGGTGGGGCAAACAGAGTTAACCAGGTTGATGGAGTCTCACATAAGGTACCCACCTGCTGGCTCTATGGAGGGAGGGCTCAGAAAAGGGACAATGGCCTCTGCTCTTCTTTCTGTCTGGGAGAAACTTGTCCCCTAGCTCTTACCTTGATGCCAGACTCTTCAGTTCCTCTGTCTGTGCCACTGGTGCCTTTCAAGCTGCTACCCTGGTGCTGGAGCTCAGAGGGAGTGGGTCTCAGAAAGTTTGTGTGTGGGTTCTTTAAGAACTGCTTCTTTAAGAAGTTTCTTCCCCTGACTCAATCCCTGCTGGTTTTTCCAGACAGAATTTATGGGGATTTATCTTCCCAGCACTGTAACACTGGGTTGGGGGGACTGGTGTGTGACTGGGACTCCTCATTCCCAAGATATCCCTTCCGAACTTTTATCCACCACATGTGAGTGTGGGACCAGCCTGCTCCACGTCTCCACCCCTCCTACCAGTCTGGACGGTTGTGGATTCTTTAATTCCGTAGTTGTCGGACTTCCATTCAACTCAATTTCTGATGGTTCTGAGTGATGGTTGTTCTATAGTTTAGCTGTAATTTTGATGTTTTGTGCGAGGAGGTGAGCCGTGTCTTCCTGTGCTGCCATCTTGACTAGAAGTACAACAATTAACTTTGAAAACTTCAGTAAGGTGCTATGTGCTAGATTCTGTTTGTGAAGTTCTCATTTTTTAAAGAAGAATTTTGTGGGGAGATGCTTTGGACCTATGTAAATATCTCATTCCTTGTCCAACTTCTACCTACTGGATTTAGTGACCATCGGTATTTCTTGTCTGATGATTGCTGAATGGTGATTTTTCTCATTCCATCATTCCTTCCAAATTAATTGGCTGCATTCTACTCTAAGGGCTATCTCTTCTCCCCATTTATTTATTCATTAAAAAATATCAGTGTGAACTCAGGGATTATACTTTATTACATGGGCTATATTCTCCTATAATAGTTTATTTTGATGCTCATGTTGCCCCAGATTTGGCCGGTAGAAGCCCCTTCAAGATGACTATTTTGTCTTGTTGAAATGTTTCCATAATTCCTTGAACATTTTCATACTTTCTGGCACAGTAAGATGTTCCAGGCTCACTTATATGGTAGTTAAAATACATTTACATTTATTTATATAGCTATCTATATTGAAAACCTTGAATTCACATCAATATCACTAATTCCAATTCAATCACAAGCCTTCTGGCTTTTCTCACTACTGTATCTGTCACCAACAGTGAGAAGTCTGGCTCGTATTGTCCTCAATGTAGTTTTTTTGCGTGTAGTCCCCCTCGACATACCCAGCCACCTGACTTCCAGGCTGTCCTACCCTCCTTGTTTGCGCTCTGACCCCCACATGACCTGACTTCCTAGCTGAACGTGGGGGTGCCTATAATCTCCTATGTAGATAGAAAAGCAGAGAGAACAAATTAGTAGAAGGAGAAACACCAAAAATCAAAGGACACAGAGTGTCTTTCAGGTTCCTGGAAGCTTTCCAACTCTTCATTCTAGTCCTTTGCTAAGAAGTGACTGTGTTCCTGTTCCTGTGGCTTTGTGAGAAACTCCTACATCCTGATGATGAATTCTCCCCTTTTGGTTAAGTTACTTCAGGTTGGTTTCTGTTACTTGTAAACAGAGTCATAAACAAGGGTCTATTTATATACTGGTTTGTTCTACAAAAAATAAAAATAAAAATAAAACAAATCGTGGAATATAACCAGGGCAAAGGGAAATTAAAAATTAGCCCACAGAAAATGCACACCACATGGTACTCTACCATTGCTTCATATGAGCTGAAATATTAGCGCTAAGATTTTTAGTTATCTAAACTAAGTATGAAATGCTGTCCTTTACAAGATTTTGTCTCCAGATTTAAAACAAACCAGCAACTGGAGGATGAATAGATGCACCAATGGAGCAAAAGAGCCTAGAAGTGAACCCTTCAGCAAATGGCCAATAAATGGCAAGCTTTGTAGCCATCTGGAAAAAATATTGTTTTGGACCCATACCTCACCCCATACACCGAATCAGTTCCCAATGGATCAATGTTTAATTGCAAAAGCCTGGAACTCTAAATGTCCATCAGCATAGTATTGGTAAATAAATTATGGCATATCCCTGCAATAAAAAGTTATGGGGATTGAAAAAAATAGTGAGGAGCTCTGTGTCTATTGCAATAGACGTCTTCTTGATATATTAAGTAATAAAAAGCGAAATGTCATCACTGTGTATGGCATGCTACCATTTTTGAAGTCAAGGAACATCTTGGCTTCTACAGGCATAAAGAATTCTCTAGAAGAGTCAGCAAAAAGCCATGGTTACTTGTCTGGGCAAGGAGACAGGTGTGAGGGAGAAATTCTTTTGACAGGAATCCTTTTTATGCTTTCTGATGAATGAACCATATATATGTGTACTTATTGAAAAAAATTTAAAAATTGATGGAATCAGAGGAGCCCTGCTAGTTTTAACAGATTGAAAGGACAGCAGGAGAGCCCGAAAGTTTTATCTGCCCACAAATTCCCACAACCGGGGGAACCCAGGGGCCATCCCCACCCCGACGTGTGGTCCTTCTCATGAAGTTTTACCTCCCGGAAGCCTTTCCGGATGTCACTGGGGAGGCCTATTGCCCACGGTGTTTGTCATAGAAGAAACATCACTGTTGGGGAAGCCTGCCAAGGGCATCTGACTATTTCCTCGTTCTACCCATGAACATTCCATGTGTAGGCGAATTTACTGTAACTATGTGATCAAAATTTGAGCACCGGAGTTGTGGGGGCACACCAGCTTCAAAGCCAGAATTTCTGGGTTCACACCGCAGTTGTTGACTTACTAGCTATTTACTTGCTGGAGGTTATTCATTTTGTTCATCTTGATGGGAGGGGGGTGTGGGTGGGGGGCATCAAAGCACCTGCCTCACAGGGTCCATGTAAGGACCACAGGCTTACACCAGCCTGCTCAATAGCAATATAATGCGGGCCGTAGGAAGCATGAACATTTTAAACAGACACAAATGAAACTAACAGTGATTCCCATATATGAAAAAATATTACCACTTTAACATGTAATCAATATAAAGTTATTAGTGAGATGTTTTACATTACTTTTTGGTATAGTAACATACATCCGAGCTCCGACCAGCATGTCTCAATTGGGACCTGCTATATTTTAAGTGCTCAGTAGGCCTCTGTGTTGAGCCCTGCTGACCTAGCCAGGGCGCAGCACGTAGTAGGTGCTAATTCTTGTGAGCAGAGGTGCAACTTGCTGTTACCACACCGCGCCTGGAGTAAACCTATGGGGGGAGTCCCTTGGGTGAGGTGCCTACATTTGGGGATAAATTAATAGGGTTTACTTTAAGCCAACCCACTTGGCCTCCGTTATTTTAATTCACAGCTGCAAGGTGTGGTCCCGGTCACAACCTCTGCAGTCGAACAATTTACACAAGGGCGGGGGGCACTGTACCCATCTCAGTACGTGGTTGTCCCAGTTTTGGGGCTGGGGGTGGGAGGTGGGGGTCTGTTGTTCCCGCAAATGCGCTGGCCCCTGCACCACTGTAGCGGGGGTAAGGCAGGAGAGTGGGAAAGTCTTTTAAACATAGGAGGCAAGTGGCAAAAGGACGCCGAGCCCTGCGGAGAACAATCACGGCAGTGAGGCAGGGCCCCGTTTAGGGAGCGGTGGGCGCCAGAAAGAGCAACGAGGGGCGCGGACGAATCCCGAGAGCCCGCAGATGCCGCCACGTTGGGCGAGGCCCACCGCCTCGGCGCTGGAGCCCCGAAGGCCGCACCGGCGCGGGCCCGCGGCGGCAGTACGCGGGGCCGGCAGGGCGCTGGGCCGCAAACCCCGCGTCAGCACCGCGGCCTCGGCCGCTGTCTCCAGGCTTCTGAGTGGCCGAGCGGCCGGGGTTAACCTTTCACCGCCGCGCGCTGCCCAATCACAGGCCCGCTCTCAGGCCGGCGCGCGGCGGGCGGAGCGCGTGGGGGGGGGGGCGCGCGGGCGGCGCGGGCGCCAGTGGGATTCTCCAAGCGGCCGTGCGCCGTTGCCGCGGGCTGTGCGCGGGCTTCGGGCGGGCCGGGCGCTGCGCAGTCTCCGCAGGCGCCGGCGGGAGGGGTCGAGGCGGAGGCGCGGCGCGGCGCAGGCTGCTCCAGGCCCAGGTGAATGGAGTAACCTGACAGCGGGGACGAGGCGACGGCGAGCGGGAGGAAATGGCGGCGGCGGCGGCGCCGGGCGGCACCGAGAGGCCTGGGCTGTGACGCACGCGCCGGAGCGGGGTCCGATGGTTCTCGAAGGCCCGCGGCGCCCCGTGCTGCAGGTGAGGCGGGCTCCTGCTGAGCCGCTTTGTGTCCGGGGCGGGGAGCGGCTCCGCCCGGCCCCGCGCGCGCCTCCGCTCCCGGCCCGCGTGGGCGCCGGGGCCCTGGGCCCGCGCTCCGGCCTGGCCTGCGCGGCGGAGACGGCGCGGGCAGATGGTGCGGCCTCGCGTGGTCTTGGGCGGCGCGGCCTGCGGGGCCGGCGCCCACCCGCCGGGCTCTGCGCCTGCCCCGACCCTGGCGCGCCTCCTGAGTCGCCGCTTTAGAGTCACTTTGTGCGGTCGCTGCGGCCCTGGATGGGGACGCGGGCGCCTCCGCACACGGAGCGGAGCGCGTCCTCAGCACTCCTCCCGGCCGGTGGAGAGCCGGGGTTTGACAGGTCCGGTTGCGCGCATGGAGTGGTGCGGACACGGCAGCGGCGTCTCGCGAGCATCCTAGGGACCCGCGGTGGCGGCGGCCACTGCTCTGGGCGTCACTGGACACCTTCGGAAGGGCCGGGTGGGAAGGAAGCCTTCGGGGCCCGCCCGGGAAGAATTGGGAGGATTGTTCGTGTTTATTGGCAGGAGACCAAGCTCTGGGTCCCAGGGGACGGGTGACCGAGGCCATCTTTCCGCCCCTCCCCTCCGATGTTTTTGTGCCACAACTTCTGGACTTGCAGAGAAGCCTTTCTTCAGGGTTTACAAGCTTGGGGAAATCAGTGTATGACTGAAGTTAGCACATCAGATTTGTGTAGATTATCTAGGAAAGCTGAGCTGCCCCCATGGCTTTGTCCGCAACAGAGCGAACACGTAATGTACCTTCAGTGGCCTGAAGATTTGCAAAAACGGAGATGAGTGGGCAGTCCTTGCTCTGTAGTGTGTGTGTGTGTGTGTGTGTGTGTGTGAGAAGAAAGCCATGCTGAAAAGGCACGCGTTACAGATCCACGCAAGTTGAGTGTCCTTCCAACGAGCGAGCGGGTTTGAACAACATTCATCTAATGAGAGTATTACTTTGAAGTTTGTGCTCGTTGAGGTACTTTGTTCTTCGCGTTTTCTGACTCTTTACAATTCCGATTTTCAGTCGTCTTTGTGTTGCTCGTTCTTCAAGTGCAGCGCACGCAGTGAATGGAAAAGGGCACAAGTTAGGTAGCTTGGGAATTACATGTTTTTTTAATGTGCTTTAATAAAAGGACAGATGGTCGTGGAAACGTACAGTAAAGATCAAATTTTAAAAAGGGTAACTAATTTGAAAAGTGTATTGATAGAAACATGAACATTTCTAAAGAAAAGTACCCATCTTGACCAAGAGCTCCAATAATGTATACGGGGTGGGCGACGGAACAGGAGCCTGGACGAGGTGGCTGGTGACAGTGTTTTAACATTACTAACATCTGCAGGAAGTGGATTCTGGAGTACTCAGTTTATTTTGCCAAGTGTTGTCGTTAAAACTAGATAGCTGCATGTTACATGTTATATGTAATATGTGCCATGGATATGCACTCATAGAGTTACTTCAGAACTTCATTTTAAGCCATATTTTATAAAACTCTGCCTATAGATTAGAAACATGAAAGATTGCTCCTAATAAGGTCACTGTAAGCACTTAAATGGTGATGTCGGTTTACAGGTTTATTCGTGGCATCAGAATGCCCTTTCAAAAAGAGATGTATTAGTCAAATTCAATTTGGGGAGAAAAGACCTTTCCTGCAATTGTTTTAGCGAGGGCTTGCTTTACTTCTGGTGCTGCCGTGGCACCCTTAAAGGCTAAGGATGGTCTGCTGTGGAGCGCTTGCGGAGTGGTGCGTGGATTGTGCGGTGGGTGGTTTTGCCGTTGCTGAGTTTTATCTTCGCGGGTGCAGAAGACACTGCGTTCCGATGGGGCTCGCGACCCTGTTTGGCGGTGATGTGGCGGTGTTCCCTGCCTTCCGGGAAGGAGGGCGTGTGTGGCACCGAGACGTGGGCTCCCTAGCTAGCTGCTGTCCGCCGCGCGGGATGCTCGCTCCATTGAGAAAGTAGATGTTTAATAGACATTCTGGCACTTGCGGCCTTAACGTCCCGTGGCCGTTACTTGTGGGGAGGAGAGAAGGGGAGTGTTTATCAGTAAGAAATGCCTCCTTGTCGCGTGCCAGGGCGTTGCAGGCGCATTCGCATTTAGTCCTCTCTGTGACGCAAGGAAATGGGCTCAGATTATTGCCCAGAGCCAGGAGTCTGGAGGGGGCAGAAGCGGGGCTGCCCCGGCGGGATTCCAGGGCCCTCCCCGCCAGCTCTTTTCGTTGTGTCACGCCGTGTTCCACGTGGGTTCCGTGGGAGAACCTCCGTGACACCGCGATAGCTCTTCAGTTAGTTCTCGTTAAGTGAAGGAAACGCTGTCCGACCTTAAAGGTTCAGGTGACCTCTCAGTATTCGAGTATTTCAGGTTTTCTTCTTTATTTGTGGTAAAACATACGTCACAAAATTCGCCATTTTAACCGTTTTTAAGTGTGCAGTTGTGCGGCATTAAGTACACGCTGTTGTGCAGCCATCACCACCATCCACCCCCAGAACTTTTCACCTTCCTCACCCCAGACTGCCCCCGTTCATTGCGCACCAACTCCCCTCCCCCGCCCTCCAGCCCGCGCCACCCTTCCGCTCCTGTGTGCGCACTCCAGTGTGCGCACCGCTGCCCTTGGAACCTCACCTGAGCGGAGTCATACAGCGTTTGTTCTTTTGCAGCGGGCTTATTTCACTTAGCGTAGCGTCTGCAGGGTTCACGTAGGTCGTAGCATGTGTCAGGGTTTCCTTTCTTTTTAAGGCTGAATAACTTTTCATGGTCTCACATTTTATTTGTCGGTCCATCCAGACCTGGACACCTGTTGCTTCTGCCTTTTGGCTTTGTGAACAGTGCTGCTACAAACACAGGTGTACAAATACCTGTCTGAGTCCCTGCTTTCATTTCTCATGGGTATATGCCCAGAAGTGGTCAGATTGTTTCTTGATCTTCAAAACACTGGACTCAGAATTTATCGCAATATGCATTTTCTCAGGGTTGTTCCAGATGGTTAAGACTTCCCTACAAACAGTTCCTCTTTGCCATAAAAGACTTTAATCTCCTTGAGGCCCGGGATCGACTCATTTTTATGATTTCAGTTCCTATCAGTGTCTGGCAAACGAACACTCAGAATGCCTGAGTTTATTCAGTTGATCCATCATGGAGCTAGGTTGTGCTCTTGAATGCCAAGGGGCAGAGCTGGTAGGGTCTGGGTTTAGCTTCTGTAACCAGTAAGCTGGAGCCAGGTGACTTATCTGGAATACCTTGTGCTTTGCTTTTTTGGGCATGCAAGGGTTAGCTCATCCTGAAAGCCCAGTGCATGCGCTATCTGTTTCATTATTTGTCTCCTTTGAGAGAGGGTTTGAGATGGTCTTAACAATCAAAGGTGTTTGAAAGGACTGAAATGGTGAGGGTTGAGGGGTGCAGTGTGGGGGGACTTGAGGGGATTAGAGGAGAAGCTTAGGGCAAGGATAGCTCGGCCTCTGCATGGAACTAAAGGATTTTTTTATTTATTTAAGGATTAGTCGAAGCAAAAGAGGAAACAGTACTAATTATAGTTGGCATTGATTAATGAAAGGAAGTATACTAATTAACCAGGAGAAGCAGACTTTTCTCTTGTATGACGAATAAGCAATTGTTTAAATTCTTACAAAAATGACATTAATAATATAAGGACAGAATGTTTTACAAATGATAGAGAAACATTTTTCACATGCTGTTTCAGAGAAACTAGATAGAAGCCTCAGGCACAGTAAAAGTTTTAGTAATACAGGTGTACATCATTCCGGTGATTTGATTTATTAGATTTAGTTCATTTATCTTTCAGATGATTCCCTGAAACACCAGTTTTCTTATTCAGGCTTTTGACAGATGCCGAGTGGTAATCTGTTCACAGTGAACTTGTAGCGGACAGTGGGGCAGCCAGGGATTTCCAGACCCTCTCTGCCCGTCTTTAGAGATGTGTGCTGGCCTGAAAGGGAAGGCTGGTTGTGTGGTGGTGTGTCCTCAACGAGTGAATTCGGGGGGGCGCCTTGCAGTTGATCCTTGAACAGCATGGGACATAAGGGGTGCTGATCCCCACCCAGGCGAAAATCTGCATATAACTTTTGATTTCTTAAAAACTTGTGTGTCCCTCGTGGTTGCCACAGAATTGGTTCCTGGACCAGTCCTCCCCACCCCGTCCCCTGCAAATACCAAAATCCTTGAGTGCTCAAGTTCCCTACATGCAATGTCCCTCTGCAACCATGGATTGAAAACGGTACAGGTATTTATTGAATAAAAATCCACGTGTAAGTGGATCCTTGACCCTCGTTGTGGTGTTCAAGGGTCAGCTGTGTTTTTGAGTCTGCCTGATGAAATTTTCAGTAACGTAAGAAGGCCTTTCTAAAATAAATTCTGATTATAAAGTCACTTTCCTATTTATATCTAAAATCGTCAGTGAATTCTTGGTTCACCTTTAATATGCAAAGTTGCATACGTGTTAAATAAGGGACTAAGAAGTTGCCACAAGAAAGCATTGTCTGAGGGTGTCTGTAAGACTTAATAGAAATAAGACATGAAATACTTGAATTTTGTCCTTAATGTTTTGATTTTTGATACTTGTAGTGACATTGAATGTCTGTTAAGGTTTTTAGAAGAATAAGGGTATGATAGAATAGCGCCTGGCGTACAGAAGGTGCTCAGGTTTGCTTAGTGAATAAATTAGTTTGTCTTACTTTTTTAAGTACTTAGAAGCCAACATAGGTTTATGGAGAATAACATTGCTTTTATATTAAGCTTTTAAAAAGACTTACTGTTCTGACTTCGGACAAATGATGCTACTTGGTTGGGCTCCGCTAGTGAGCTGCGTTTAATTAGGTGCATAGAAGCACTGTGGGCTGACAGGAGTGGCAAGAGCTTCGGAGAAGAAAATTGCCATGAAAATTGGGCATTTCACTGGTGTTGTGGGCTTTCCCATCGTCGAAGTGGGCCAAGCCTCATAGTTGCGGTGGTTCTGTTTTAGGTCACAGCTCACATAGGTCGTAAAGTCGGGACTTGAAGACACATTTGGAAATTCTTTTGAGGATTAAAAAACGCCAGCAAGTCACAGTGAGAGAAGGATCTCAATTTGAAAGCTGATCTTGAAATGATAGAGAAGGCTTCTCTGATGAAGGAGTTAGATCAGTAGCCCTCTTTGAAGGGGGAAAAGGCAGTAGGCTTACCTGGTGTTTGAGATTCCAGGATTTCCGTCTCCCTTCTACTCTAGGAACAGCCCAGGAGGGCGAGATCAATGCAGTGAGCCCACAGATGTGAAGGGCCCTCTGACACGCCCTGCGGCAAAACCATCACTCACGCGTGGCTCCAATCGGTGGCATCTTAAGCCTTTCCCACTTTGCAAAATTAAATAATATTAAAATTAAATATCAATATAAATATTATAAATGTTAAAATTAATGTTGATAATGCTGCAATAAAAGATCCAGTCTTTGGTGTCAGCGAGACCAGGATTCAAATCCAGACTCCTGCAGTTCATAGCTGGGAACACAGGCACATGGCAGCCTCTGAGTCTCAGCCTCCTCATTGACAAGCTGGCCGTAATAATAGTATCTACTTCTGGAGGTTTTGAGAAAACCAGTTTCTTAAACTCTTAGCTGATTTCTAGCATATAACTACCATTTGATAAAATTTAGTTGATTTTTTTTTAAATTTAAACACTGTTAGAGAAAATTATGTTATATCCTTCAAGTGATTAGATAATATTTTTTCTCTAAGATTAATACTGAGGTGTGTGTGTGTGTTTATAATGGGAGGTGAAAAAGAAGAGCAGGCTTCAGAGCCTGTCTTGCAGGCAGTTCCTGTATTGAGGACTGTCTGTACTGGGTCAGACGACGGTTCTACGTTCAGTGACAAGTGTCGTGGGGCCTTAAGTGTTGCTGACTCCCTCTGAGTGACCATTCTTCGGTTGTACATGGTAAATATGTCACCTTGAATCTGTATTTTGAGCCAGCAGAAGCCTTTTATGGTGTCGCATGCACCTGATGTGGCCAGTGGTTTTTACTCTTTAGAGCCTTCTGATTCATGCGTGCTCGTAATCTGACCTAAAGTTGCAGCAGGCAGAGGGACTCCGGCGGACACTGTCCATAGGCGCTTCGTGAGGTTGTGTCTGCACAGGTCATGAATGACGGGCAGCAGGTTCCCTCGGGAGCAACAACAAAATTCTGCGTAACGGGGGCGTGAGTTCCACATGATCGGAACGGAATGAGCAGTGCAAAAAATGAGTAGTAAAGAGACCTGCGTTCTAGTTTGGTTTTACTCCTAAATAACCAGCTGTATGTTAAGGGAAGGCCACCTTGGCCTTTCTAGACTTGTCTTTAACTTTCTCACTATGAAATGAGAACACTTACAAGTCTCCAGCATATGTTGTAGTCAGTAATCTTTGAAGCACCTGTATAATTCAGGTGCCTCTCTATTTCAAGCTGAGATTCTAAACTAAGTACTAGATGTGAGAAGGAGGCTGCATTTGCTGAGCATTAAGGGGTTGTATGTAGTGACGAAGAGAAAGGGCGAGATGGAATCGAGAGGTGTTCTGAGCAGGAAATGTAAGGCACAAACCCTGGGAAGTAGTCCTACAAAGTGGACAGAGCAGATTTTTGCCTCGAGTGGATGGCAGAATCTTCCGGAGACAGTTGAGTCATTTCATCTTCTATCTCTGCGCCTAGTTCGGCTTAGTGAACGTTCGTTAGCGGATGAAGTGAGGCCTCTGGTACAGTTAATGAGAAGGAAAGTGTCTAATCGTTACCCTGGTGTTTTAATTTTAGAAATGTTTATTTTACATACAACACTGTTGTGAGATTACATAGCCTTTTTCAGTTTTGTATAGCTAAACATTAAAAAGGAAAAAAATTTCTAAATCTTTATATATACCTGTTACATATAATATAATGATAAACTTAAGCGATTTATTAACCTTATACCAAACATTATTTTGGGTATTTTAAGGGAAATGCAGAAATGTGTTGATAAAAAATATGGACAAATAACAGAACAACCTAAATTAGGCATTTAATGTTGTATGTCAATGGAACTGGAATCCAGGCAAGCTGCCGTTCCTCCATGCGTCCGTATTAGTGCCCTAAAAGGAGTAATTCTTTATCGCTTCAGTAATCTGTGGGCTTGGGTCTCCAACACATCTTCCAACAGTAAGGCACTGCTGAACGGTATTCTTCTTTGGAAACATTTGTACAGGTTCCAGTGACGTGCAGGGTGGGACAAAATAGGGTTACAGTTGTCAGTATGTGAAACAGAACTTATTCTTGTATTATTGTTCATTAATTGTATTGCTTTCCATGCAAACAACTATAAACCTACTTTTGCCCCGCCCTGTATGAACAGTGTTCTGAAGGAGAGTATTGATTTTACACTCGATCTTTGTAAACCTGCAGCTCTTCCTGTTCCTGGACATTAGGGGAATTCTGGAAAGTTTTTTTTTTTTTTCTTTAAACATATGAGTTGGGTCCATACTTGGGCCAAGAGTAGGAAAAGAAATAATTTTTGAAGCCTCTTCTGCACTGACACGCACACACGCGGTGAAACCTGTGTCTCGCCTGAGCGGCACACTCTCCGGCAAAATGCATGCTGTGGTGTTCGTCCCGAGTGAAGAAAAAGATTGCACAGTACATCGTAATTCCTATAAAATTAATTTATCTAGTTTGACCTACTGTGTCTGGGCCCCTTTGTGGTCGTCTCTCTCACGATGGAACTTTGCATTCACTGGACTAACAAGTCATCACGTAGCACTTGTGTCCAACGGTCAGCCACGTTTACTCTGCAACTGAATGGAGTAAAAACACTGGGAAAACGGTGAGCCGCGTAGTCAGTCCTGTGTGTTTACGGAGCACCTATGTCTCCAGACTGGCGAAGCCAAGAGAAACGTAAGTGCACAGGACTGATTTCAGTTGCTAAGGCTTTACAATTAAAGCAATGTTTACTTAGGTATGTTGATGCAGATTCAGTTAAAAATAAAATATTCAGTTATTTTGGGTCTTATCTGAAATTGGATCCACTCTTTTCTACCCCTTGAGATCAAAAGGAACTTATCCAGATGCAGCTTATTTTGACTGGCACGTCAGTGTAAAGAGAGACCTCGTTTGAGGTCATAGCGCAGTGTATAGTGTGGAAATAAGGGAGTCAGACAGAGTTTTAAGTAGAACCCCACCTTTCCCATTTAGTAGTCAAATGACTACTTCAACTCCCTGTAAAGTGGCGATGATACTTAGTGTTGTTTTGAGGGCAGTGTTAGACCAGATGATGGAGTTTAAACGCTCAGTAAAGTCTCCCTTCCCCTCTTACTCTGGGAGCTTTTGCTATTTTATGCCCACTGTGGTAAAAGCAGAATTTTAACATATTGTGTTAAGGATTGTTCTCTTTTTAAAAAAATTTTTTTTTCTTTAAAACAAAAAAGATTTTACTTATTTTTCGAGAAAGGGGAAGAAGGGAAGGAGAGAGGGAGAAACATCAATGTGTGGTTGCCTCTCATGCGCCCCCTACTGGGGACCTGGCCCGCAACCCAGGCATGTGCCCTGACGGAATCCAGCCCGAAACCCTTTGGTTCGTAGGCTGGCGCTCAGTCCACTGAGCCACACCAGCCAGGGCTGTTTTCTTCTGTTCTAAAATAAACTTTAAATTAATTAGTTTCACTAGATAAACAGGCAAGTGTATAAATCACCAGGATACACAAAGTGAGCACACCTGCAACCAGTGCCTGGTCCAAGGAACGAACGTGCCCAGTGTGTTACCAGTCCCTCTAAATGCCTCCCCCTAGGCACAGCCCCCACACTGACTTAAAAGCACCTTTATTTATTTTTAACAGTAAATGGGCTTTCTGGCCAGCCCCGTAATTTGATTACTCTAATTGCTTTTGAAGTTTATTGACCATTTTTATATCCTATGCTGTGAAGCCCTTTATGCCCACTCTATTTGCTTGACCTTTTGCTTACTGATTTGTAGGAGTTATTTATATATCTCCTGCTCTTAATAAGATCATTTAATGAACAATTCCAATTATAATGCAGTGCAGTTTGTCAGGTTTTTCCCTTTATGATTAGTGCTTTTTACATCTTGTCTAAGAAATTTCTGCTCACCCCTAGGACATGAAGGTGTTTGTCTGTCTACGTTTTTTTAAATAACCTTATTGACTGTACATTTAGGTGTATAATCTAGCTGGTGCTGGCTTCTGTCTGTGATGTGAGTTGCAGGGGTCAAGATTCATTTTTCCGTCTGGACACACAACACAGCCTGGCTCTTATTTGGAAAGATGGTTCTTTTCCCTGCAGTACTGCAGTGTTGTTTGTCTTCAACCTTATATGTGCAGGCCTGTTTCCATATTTTATTCTTTCGTGACTGTTCTGTGCCATTGCACACACTATCTTAATTACTGCAGCTTCGAGGTGAGTCCTAATGAATCCATGGGGGTTTTTATGTTAAGCCATCTTTGCATGCCTGCGGCAGACCACAGCTGGCCGTGACGCATTCTTCTTCTTGTGTATTCCCTGGATTCGGTTTGCTAGGGTTTTCTGCAGGGTTTTTATGTTTTTTGGTTTGAGAGCTAGGTCTGTACTTTCACTTCACTGTGGCTTTGTCCTTGTTAGGTTTGGGTGTCAAGTTTATGCTTGTTTTACAGTAAGAGTTGGGAAGTCTTCTCTCTTATTTCTGTTCTGAAGAGTCTGTTTTTAAAATTGGAGTCATTCCTTAAACAATTGGAAGAATCACTGGTAAAGTCATCTGGGCTTAGAGTTTTTAGTAATTCATTTTTAATAATTCACTTTCTTTAAAAGGTATAGGCCTCTTCACATTCTCTGTTTTTTTCAGATGTTAACTTTGGTAAATTGTGTTTTCTCAAGGAATTTGTCCACTTCACCTAAAGTATTTACTTGAGTGGCCATTTGGAGATAATTGATACTAAAAATAACTACATAAAACTTTACTCCATTTGGAAAAATTGCAACTTTTTAAGAGATCATTAAGTAATATAAAGAATACCCTTTGTTGTGTGTATTGAAGAATATACTGTGGTTAATGCCATTTAAATTAGGTTTATTATACTCTTAGCTAGGCACAAGTGTGATTTATGTGGACTAAGTTAGTTTCCTGTAAACTAATGATATACAAAAGCTATTGGTATGTTAAATCTGTGATTAGATTGGAAGCTAAATTTTTATTTTTATTATTTTTTAAAGATTTTATTTATTTATTTTTAGAGAGGGAAGGAAGGGAGAAAGAGAGGAAGAGAAACATCAATGTGTGTCTGCCTCTCACACACCCCCTAGTGGGGGCCTGGCCTGCAACCCAGGCCTGTGCCCTGACTGGGAATCGAACTGGGGACTCCTTGGTTTGCAGGCTGGCACTCAATCTGCTGAGCTACTCCAGCCAGGGCACAGAAGCTAAATTTTTAATCTTTGACCAAAATTCACTGTGAATTAATCCAACCAATTAATTATAATTTAACATGTGCTTTATTGCTTCCCTGAATGATTGTTTCTAAGTAATAATAAAAATATGTTAAGTATAAAATAGGAGTAACTTTAAAACATTTTGGGAAGAGGACAGTGAATACATTTGACTTCCTCCCGCTAATATATGCAATTCTTTTTCCACACCAAACATCTTAGGTGTTTTTTAGTGATCTGCATATATGACTTGGCTAATGAATTAAATGTATGTGTTATGGGTTATTTAGGGGAGCAAGAGGACCCTGGAGCTGACCTCTTTGTAGGTTCCCTTATAGAAGTGGCCTTACAGGTAGGGCATGGATTCCGTCACCACTCTGACTTTGAGCCTGCTTCCTTCCACCTCACATCTGAATTTGTTCTGTAATATATGTGTATTGAGTTTAACTGTGACGTAATTGAGTGAAATGACAGTTGTCAGCTGATGCCGCTGCTTTCTTCCCAGAATTCCTGACTTCCTATAATAGACGGTGTAAATGTTTTCTTTCTTTTTTAGATTTAGCAAGTAGCAAATCTTTATCTTTCTTTTTAGATTAATTTAATTTTTGGAGCAGCCAAAAATTCCCTTGGCAGCTAAGTGTGGCTCTCCAAGTGGAAATGTGCAACAGGCAGGCAAAGACAGAGACTCAGAGCTAAGATGGGGTGGCAAACCATCCTGGTTCTTCCAGGGTTGGGGCTGGTGGGCAGGTGGTTCATGGGACAAGGGCCTTTCAGTGCACAGACAGGGATGGTTGCAGGCAAACCACTATGAATACAGGTAGTGTTTGTAACCAGGAAAAGGAATGTCTGCTCTGAAGGAAGGAGTTCAGGTTCAGGAGTCTCTTCCTTGTTGTGTTTAGAGGTTCTTGCCTGTGAGCCCCGGATGCAGAGTTGGTTGTTCTTGGACCAAGACTAACTAGGTGAGAACCCTTGGTGCATACCGAGAATAGAAAAGCAGAAGCCCACATCTTGCTTGAAGCGGGCAGGACGAGGTTCAAATCCTCGCGGAGCCATACGGTAGGCCCTTTACGATCTCGTTCCTGCTTGTCTCACCAGTTTCATTGTCTCTCCATCCTCCTGCGGACAGGTGCTCCAGCATGCTGCTGCTCATGGCGTCTTCAGCCCGGCCTGCAGGCTGTCTCGTCCCCAGGGTGCCCTGTGCGGTCCCCTTCCTGCCTAGTGCTGGTGCTACCCATTCTTTAAACTGACCTCCAGTCCAGTGTTCACCTTCCTCACAGCACACACTTGCATCAGGGATGTCTTGCTCAATAAATATTTGGAATGAATGAATAATTTAAGAGTCAGGAGGTAAAAGAAATACTTTTAAGTGGGGAAAACCACCTGAAATATAACTTTTTATACTACTCTGAAGTGAAATTGGGTAAGTTCCATTTTTCTGTTTTCTACTGTTAACCAAATACTGATTTGTCAGTATTTAGTAGAGTTTTGTTTTTCACTTTGTGTTGTAAAATATTTCAAACTTAGAGAGTCATAGTAGTAGAATTCCCTACATTTACCATTCCAGGCATTATGCTCTTCACTACTGAATATTTGAGGTGTATTTTCTAAGAATAAGAACATAATCACAGTGCAGTTATTAAATTGGGGAATTTAACATTGATAATATTTAAATTTTACCAGTGTTACTATAGAGGAGCGAAAAAACTTCCCCTGTTCTGGTTTGGGGGCTGGGGACAGTTAACTAAACTGACAGAGGACACATTAAGAAGTGAAGAAAAGGTTTATTTTGCTTGCAGGCAGGCAAGAGAGTCACAGGAAGAAGTGAAAAGCCAAAGGAGAGGTTGGGCTGGAGAGCTCCTGTGCTATTCTAGTACGGGCTGAGAGAGACAGCTGTGGAGATGGGACAAGACCAAGGAAAAGGAGTTTGGGCTTCTAGGGATGGTAAACGGTGGCTAGGTAAATCTCCGAGGGACACTAAGGGAGGATACGGTTGGTTTATGCAGATTTAAGTCCGGGGTCTCCAGTGATGAGTCATCTACCCTAGGTTCCGGAGGAGGGAGAGGGGTGCCTTCACAAAGGGAAGTGTGCGGCCTGCTCCCAGGCAGAGGTGGGGAGGGCAGACTCCCTCCCTGCCTGCCCTTCTCTCTGGCCTTTAGCTCAGAATAACCCTTTTGCCAAAATAACATGTTGTGAGGTGGCATATTCTGATTATGCCTTTACCACAAATTTCCTTGCCTAAATCAAGAGCCAGCCCAGGAATGTACATTCCATTTAGTTGTCATGTGTCTTTACTCTTTTATTTTATTATTTTTTTAACCCTCGCCCCAGGATATGTTTTTTTTTTTTTAAGATTTTATTTATTTATTTGAGAGAGAGAAAGAGAGAGAGAGAGAGAAAGAATTTGTTGCCTTCTGCACGCATCCAGACCTGGGATCGAACCATAGGCATGTGCCCTGACCAGGGATGGAACCTGCAACCTTTTGGTGCATGGGACGACACTCCAACCCACCAAGTGAACCACCTAGCCAGGGTGTCTCTTTACTCTTTAATTCTGATAGTTTCTCAGCGTTGTCTTTTATGGTACTGACAGTTTTGAAGGGCACAAGCCAAATGTTTTGTAAAATGCATTTCAGAGTTGATCCGATTCAGGTTTTGCACCTTTAGCAGGAAAACTGCGTAAGTGATATTTCTCAGTTCATCACATTAGGAGGTACATGTTGTCCATTGGTCCCAATATTGGTGATGATGACTTTGTCACTTGGGTTAAGTCAAAGTCGTATCTCTCAGGTTTTTCCAGTGGAAATCTTCAATTTCCATTTCAGATAGGTAATCTGTGCAGAGATATTTTAAGGTGTTGTAAATATTCTTTTATAATCATTATCCAATAGTATTAGCATCCATTAATGATTCTTGCCTCAATTTTACTAATATGGTTAAAAATGATGTGGGGGTTTTTGGTCTATCTTCTGCACTTATTAGTTGACATTGAATAGAGTCTTATCTGGATTTTGAACCTAATAAAAATATAGTTTCTTAAATGAAAAATTAATGAGAAGTATGATTTGAGTCTTTGGGTTTTCCCAGGCGGACCTGGAACTGTAGGGCTTTAAATTGCTGTAGGAACATTGTCAAGGTTAGTGTCAGATCGGACTGCAGTCCTGTAGAGGACAGTTGTGTGGAGGCTGGGAGCGGACCCGAAGGTCTCTGACGGGAGGGCGAGTACAGCTGGACAACGTCAAAATTACATTGCTCACACTGATGCCTCTAGCTTTGGCCTTTCAGGTCAGTCCTGAACCTTTCTTTGTAGGAGGAGGGGGCAAGGATGGAGGCATTAAACTGGCTAAAATAATTTGGGCTGTTTAAAGGCTTTAAAAAGCAGGAAGTATGTAAATTGAAATTTTCTTTGACCTACAAAGATACATCTTAATTTAAGGTTTTCTCAACAGTGTTAATGAACAAAAATATATTTATGGATATTCCAGCTTTGCTTGGATTTAGGAAGATACAATTAAGCCCTGATTTGGATGGTACAGATAGCCCACGTGTGCTGGATGAGAGGGGAGTCAAACCATAGAAGCTTTAAGGGAAAGCTTGGGGCGTGCGGGGTGGGGCCCCAGAAGGAGAAGCTCACCCATGAAGGTTGGGATGCTCGCGTCATGGGGACAGCAGATCACGCGAGTGGTTGCTCAGAGCGCAGTGACACAGCAATGGTGTGGGGCTCTGCTTCGAGCCTGCAACTTTCAGTGCTTGCTTTTCTGACTCCACGTTGACTAACTAATGTGACATCATACTCAGCCTCTCTCGGGCTCATTTTGTCTCAGGACTTCTCTTTGGTATTAAAATGTTCGTGTTATATGGTGTTAAAATCACTTGGTATAGAAAACTGTGGACCCTTTTTCCTCATGGGTGGCCTTAAGTGGTGTAAAAGGTAGAAGGTGTTGTGAAGCGGGTAAAATTCTAGCACTTGTTGAACAGTGTTGTTACTGAGTCAAGTACAGAAACTAGGAATCAAACATTAACCATAAAACTCACCTTGAATGCTAGTGGTGTTTTAAGTATTTACTTTTCTTGAAACAGAGCTGCAGGGTAGATGGCATTATAGGTAAATTGAAGGGGAAAGACAGGTATCTGCAATTTTGATGAGTTGGATTCCAAGTGAGTGGGCCAATTCCGTTGGCTGACAGCCTAGAGATACTTCGTATATGGAAATTTTGACGGATGGAATTTGTTAAAATAGTATTTGACCTGCATTCAACTTCAATTTTGGACAAATCTAATTTTAGGCATAATTGCGTTGCAGTGTAAACATAATATTTTTATGTTACAGATTTAGAGAAACCCAGAAATTTGGTTCATAGAGTAGTACAGGAAAAAGAAGACTATTGAATTTGTGGTTTAAGTATAGAAACTGGGGTAAAATTCACCACATTTTAATGGCTTCAGAAGGAAGAGGTTTTTCTTCTCCAGTACTGAAAACAGAATGACGTATCTCTAAACTATTGTCTTTATACAGATCATTCTCAGTTTGAAAGTTTGTTTTCCAATTCTAAAAGTAATAAAGTGATCAATTTTAAAACGCAGAAAAGTTTTCAGGAAAAGAAATTACTCCTGGTAATAATCACATGCTCAATTTTTGAGTGAATATTTTCTCTCCATTTCTCCCACCCTCCCCCATAAGTTTTTAACTTGAAGACGTAGTCATGGTATTACTGTAATTAAAAGTGTTCTACTTTTTTCATTGAATGCCATAACATAAGCATTTTTGTTCATTATAAACTCATTATTTTTAATGGCTCAATTGAACTTCATTATGGAAAATGAACCATGGTTTAGCAACCTTTCCCTCATTCACTGTGAGGTGTTCAGATTTGGGTGTGGGGTGGGGTGGGAGGGGCACTTGCTGCCATTATAGTTGGTGATGTTGAGGGAAGCACTTCTCCATGAGGGTTGTTTTTGGTGATGCTGTAGGCTAGGTTAACCTGCAAGGACTTCCGATTAATGACGACAGGTACGACAAGTTCAAGTGGAAGTGCCCGTGTGATTAAGAATCTGAAGAGGTCGGCGTTACATTCTTGAAGTTTCTCCGTCTGTCTTCTCTTTGCTCTCCGTCTTTGGTTTGTCTCTTGTCTTGTCACGCTCTGTGTTCACCGGGCGGTGGCTGATAAATCCTTGTGTACGACAGAAACTTGGGATGTTTCCAGTTTTTTTGTTTTTTCTAACTTTCTGTGTTTTCAAAAGTTGTCCTTTCGATGACGACGATCTCTTGCCCATTTGTGTACCATTGTATTGCCTAAGGCACAGTAAAGGGAGTAGTATTTTCAGTGATGTCCGTGGAGCCATCAGCAATAGCATGGGACTTTTTGTGCTTCGCTTGTGAAGAAAACTGGTGGATACAGAGCTACTTGATTTTATTTTTGTATTATATACTATGTTTTGTGATTTAAATAGATTTTTATCCTACTGTAAATTCATCATGACTAGGTAGTTTGGGGTTTTTCGTGTTTATCGGGTTAAAATACTATGTAAAATCTTGTATACTTCGAAGTTTTTATGAGAATACATTTTCTATACTGAATTTTGGAATTAATAAAACATCTTAGATTTTCTTTAAGAAATTCCTTACAGTCTTAAGAATTGTTTGAAAACATGATTCTAGGTAGAGATGGTACTGTGGTTTGGTAAAAACTGCCACTTAGCATTTTTTGTGCCGAGAGCACTTTTTCTCCACCAGCCTTAAAATACTATGCACATGGTCTTATTTGGTCTTCATGATAGTCAGGTGCTGCCATCTTGTAGGCAAGGAGACAACCTTAGAGAAAGGCAGCGGAGCCTGATAAACCTGGGTCTTCCCGACTCTGGGCCCCTCGCTGGCATTCAGCTGATTTTAAATGAAAAATGCTTGAAAAGACAGAGAAGACTTTGCTTTCTACACCCCCAGTGGCCTTACTTGGCGCCCCTCCTGTGTCACAGGGGCTCTGTCAGTGGGGAGTGACTGTGTGAGGGCCTGTTCAGAGGTGAGCCCCTCAGCCTGACTTAGGGAGTTCGCTTCAACTGGTGAGACCCCGCTCTAACCTGAGAGTAGGAAAGGGTGATTGGCAGGAGTTAAATAGCTCGGATCCTCTCTGTGTGCAGATTTCTTTGTAGTAGGGCAGTTTGTCCTCTGAGCGCCCTCTTCTTCTTTGAAACTCCTTCCCCAGGACAGTTGGGCAGCACATTGTAGGGTTTCTCCAGTATTTAAATTCCATGGAATGGAATTTTGTTATTTGGCATGCATGCTATTTGAGAATTGGACTTTTTAATTTTTTTAAAGCTGATGCTGGGGAAATATAATTAGAAACACAATCTCCTCGCAACCCAGAAAATCTCTCCATTAAGGTAGAAGTAAAGAAAACAGTTTTATTGTTGAGTAGACACTGAACCAGAATGGGAAGTGCATCACAGGTTAGCCACTGAAGAGATTGCAAAGACAGAAATCTTGTTCTTTTATACAGCTCAGTAGTGACAACCCATTACACCTATTGCTGATTTCTTATATTTTAATCACTGGAGGCAGGTTCCTTCCTAGGAAACTCGGAGACTGGGCATGATCTTTCTTGATTACATTTCAGATTTGGCTCTCAGGTCCTTCAGGAAACATTCCTGAGAAGTGAGAAGGACTCAGGTTTAAGATTCACATGTATTTGGAAAGGACTGAGAAAGAATTTTGTGGGGGGAAAAAAGGATAGGGAAAGAGTCTCTTCCATTTATTTTTAAGTGGGAGAATAGGCTCTTACTTTTAATTTCGCCCTTAAACCAACAACCACATAAGCAAACACATAAGGCTGTCACTTTGTATCCAGGGCCAGGGAAGCCTTGAGAGATTTAGGCTCAGTTGGAGTTAAAATCGTGCCTTGGATGCCATAGCGTATTTGTAATGTTAAACAAAAATTTTTAACTTCCATGGCTGAAAGTCTCTAAAAGAAAGGGTTTATTAGGCCATTGCTAAGAAAAAAAAGAAAGACTGGCCTTGGGACATGGAGCGGCTAGGTAAGAAGAGACAGCTTGTTCGTAGTCCTGGAGTCTTGCAAGCGTTTTTATTCATCAGGTAGGGAGAGAAAGAGGTAAGCCCTTCTGGAAGAATCGGCATTGGCCGCAGACAAAAGGGACAGGGGAGGTGATGCGGGGCTACCTCTGGGACAGCACAGTCCAGGGAAGAAGTGTCTGCTCCCTGGGACAGGCCGTGGGCAAGTCTGGAAAGCGCAGGTGTAAATAAGAAGCTGAGGTTCCTGGGGTTCGGGGTTGCCTTGCTGTTCACTCTTTGGAATCACCTGGGAAATGGCCACCTGGAAGTGAATCCAGAGTTTCAACCTAGGCCAGAGTGTGCGCAGTCGTGTTAGCGTTGGCTCAGAGCTTCAGACAGGTTGACTGTTCTTTGTCTGTCTCTCTCTAGTCGCTGTAACTTTAGCTGAGAACATCTCAGGGTTGTTTTCCTGGTCAGGTGCTGTGAAGTCGTCGAAAAGCTCTTCCGCCATTTTTTCGTTTTATCTGTTAGTTTACAGAAGTACGTTTGGCCCTGTTTTGTTGTAACAGTGCCCACCCCATGTTGTTTTTCTGTTGTTCACTTTTGTTTCGTTTTGTAGGACTTGATGGTAGTTGTGCATTTGGTCTTCACAAGAGCAGGAGTACAACCTGGACGTTGCTGTCTGTCAAGTTGCTAGTCTCAGACCCTGTGGCACATTACAAGAAAACGAGGGAGTTGGAGGTTTTCTTTTCCCCGGAAGCTCTAGATGCCTTTCGACTTGAGACCAGAGGGTCAGTTGCCTGTTGTCGCGAGCCTCTGTGTGAAGCAGTACAGCCGTGTGCCAGATTAGATGCTGATGCGTGCTGAGTTTGTTGGTTTATACTAGAACTTGGCAGCGGTGTGTGGCCTGTCTGCTTCAGAGTTAAAGGAGCCTATCGGGCAGGAGTCTGCGTGTCTGTAATTTAAGTCATGGTCATCAATTAAAATTAAAAACGCGACCGATTGTCTCCGTATTGTGAACACAAAATCAGTTCTCGTTGTACTTGGCATGTTAACTTTCTGAAGTATCCATACAGGATTGTCTAGGGAAATAATTTGGATAACTCAGCAGTAATAGTGGAGCTGCAGTGCATTTTAAAGGATTATCAGCTTACTGTTTTGGTTATGGTGCTTCTAGAAAAGAGGTGAATTTGAAGTAGGGAAGAGGGAGTGATGTTGGTTTACCGAGTGCACGTCTTTCTAGGTGGCAGTATAGAATGGAATTTTAAGTCACAGCGTGAGGCAGCGTTAGGAAGCGGGAATTGACAAAACTAGGGGATAGGGAGCTGCTGGCATGCTCCTGTAAAGCATGAAACTGACTTTCCATAGCATTACGTGTTTTTTAAGCCAGATTTTGCTGGGGGAAAATGTAATTTACTGCCAAGAATTCTCCCTTATGTCAGATTGTACTAACCACTTTTTAAAATTTTCAAATTAGAACATAATAAATACAAATTTTAAAGGGCACCTCTTTCAGACATGTACCGTTTTCTCAACTCCCAGTAGATAAACTAAATTATCTTATCAGGGATCTTATTCTGATGAGTTAAATATGGAAATTTTTTTAAGTAGGAAATTTCTTAAAGTTGGTTTTTAAAATGAGTTGCATGTTCTAAAATATTCTCTCTGATTGCTTTTAGGTTACCTAGGGTATGAATTAATACAGACTTGGAAACTGAAAGAACTTAGACTCAGCATTTTGAGGTAAATATATACATACTTAAATAGTGTTAAGGTGCCCCCATTCTGCTCTGTTAACTCCTAGGAAATAAGTTTGTGTGTGAAATGAGAAAGTTGAACCTCCACAGGTCTCTTTAAACAGTTAGGCCGGACTTAGACGAGCGAGCAAGAGGAGGCCACTGCCAGTCTGTCCCCCTGAGCCTCGGCTCC
Organism: Macrotus californicus; assembly: GCA_007922815.1. Lineage (NCBI taxonomy): Eukaryota > Metazoa > Chordata > Mammalia > Chiroptera > Phyllostomidae > Macrotus > Macrotus californicus. The sequence continues at coordinate 25,348 of VMDR010001698.1, forward strand.
GGGGGCGTCGCCGTAGGTTGAAGAGGTCGAAGAGGTCCAGGGTCAGATCTGACAGTGATGCGTGGATTGGATTAAGCCTTCCTCTCAATACTCTGTGCTTCCTTAGTTTTTGGATCATAATCTGTTAGGAGAACCGCCCCTAAGTTTAAGTTTCTCTATAATATTAACATTGGTGAACTGTGTTCTGAATTCTTTTATTCATAAGTGAATTCGGTAAGAGTTTATAGTGTGGGTGTAACTGTTCTTTGAATGTTTTTTCATTTCATTTTGAGAAATTGAAATGGCTGATGCATTTTGTACATACATTAAAGACCTACTTCTAGGTGACTTGGATTTTTTAGCAAGGTTACCTCTTCTGGTGACCTTCATTGTTTCGTATGTGGATTTAGGAAATAACACACACTTATCCTTTTATTTTTTCATTTTCCTAGTTGCTATCTTTAGAGTTTTATTTTGTTTCAGGATTTATTTACTTTGTTTCATTTCCTTGTATTCATTTTAGAATCTTTTCTTGCACTTTTTTCTTTCCCCCACATCTCTTGGAATTAGGCCTACTATTGTTCCTTTTCTTGTTCTTTGTTTTAGAATAACTTAGTGTCCTACAATAACCCAAACGTCTTTTGTTTAAGATTTAGTACAAAAATAATGGCCTTTATCCACCTCTTCATATCAATAAGACGCTCGTAGAGATGTGTTTATATTCAGTTTAAGTGCAGGAATCTTAAAGTCGGCTGTTTTGCGTTTGTTTTTAGAGCAGAAGCATGGGCGCGCTGTGATTTCCCAATGAGCTGCTGCCGCAACGTCAAAGTGCAGCTCAGGCAGCGGCAGCACAGAGGTCTCAGACATTGAAACGGTAAATCGGTAAATCGGCAGCCTACCCTGTGTGGGCGTGGAGAGGGCTTATTTGCATGTTGTTGTGAGTTGTTGCTACATGAATAGTACGTGGGCGCTGTGAAACAACCAGCCGATTCCAGGAGCGTGAGTTGTTTGACCAGAGTTAAACCTGTCGTTGGAAACCAGCCCTGCGCGGTCACTGTAGGCACTGCACAAGCCATTAGCTGTGGTCAGTTCATCTGTGAACTGCAGACCTTTACTTACCAGCAGAGCTTTTCATAAAGGGCAAGTTGAGGAAAAAATCTATTTCAACATGCCAAAGAAAGTAAAAATTGGCAAAATTATAGATTTTTCTGTTTCTATATCATTGGATTACCTGTTGAATTTTTAGATCTTGGACCTGCTCCCCTCTCACTAGGAAGTGTATTACTGGGGCCAGCCACTGCATTCTGAAAGAGTGAAAATTTGTGTAGATGTCAGGACCTCATGGGAACTAACTGGGAGGGTTAAACTGCTGTCCTCCGTTTCCTTGCAGACCCTCTCTCCTGCACCCTTCAAGGCTGGGAGGGGTGGGGTGGGTGGGGATTTCCAAACCAAACAAAGATCTTTTTGAGCAGTCTGTGATTCTGTTCTATTTGCTATTGTGTGGACATTCATGAATCTCTGGAGAAGTTCACTGGATATTTACTTATTTAACTATATACACAGTACATGTACCAAGAAACTTAAGAGTTGGGGAGAATGAGACGGTACATCTTGTTCTTATGGAGCGTGTGTGCCGGTAGAAGAATAAGGTGTGTGTGTCTCTGAATATATGCAATATGGTGTGTGTTCTGAAAGGCAGGAAGAGGCCATTCGAAGGTTCTTATGCCATTCACCTGGGCATTGTTTTCATCCCGCGGACCTGCGTTTGTCCTGCCCCAGGTGTGGTTTGGTGCGGCGGGTGGTATGGATGTGTGTGAGACACACAGCTCCTATACTCAAGGAAACCCTGGTCTGCTTGGCTGTGTCTGTTTACTTTTTGCAGCTCTTTACTTGGAAATTGCAATTTTAGGGAAAAGTTGCAAGGGACAAACAGGACAAAGAATACGTACATGCTTCACCCACATTGCCCATTTGCTTTATCAGTCGTACACACACACCGTACACATGTCTGTACGTGGTTTCCCTTTCTGAACTACTTGGGAATAAGTCTCATGTGTCATTGCCCTTTACCGCTAAATACTTCAGTGAACACTCCCTAAAAATAAGGCTGCTGTTCCCTTACACAGCCCACGGCCACACCGCAGTTACCACTCAGTGACCTTCGCAGTGCCCTTCTCTCGGGGGACTCGTGGTGTCCTTCGTGGCATGCCTCCACCACACAGCATCCAGTCTGAGATTGGTTTCTGCATTTAGGTGTCATGTCTCTGGAAAGTCTTCTTAAATCTGGAAAATTTTCATAGTTTTTTTTTGTTGTTGTATTTTATGATATATTTTTGAAGAATGCAGACCTTCCTTTTAAAAAATAGAACATTCTTCTCATTTGTTTTGGGACAGTTTTTCTGGAGTTATTAATTATTATAATTACTGATGTTAACTTGTATGAGAAGAAATAGTGAACTGGTGACCGTGGAAAGGAGGGGAGGTGTTGCTGGTTTCTGCCTGTCCGTGATGCAAGAAGGTGTATTTGGGGATTTACACTGTGCCCTCTTCTCTCTTCCTTTTTCCCATCTCTCCCCAGGATTTAGAGCGATTTCCTGATACTTTCTACCATGTCTGTGATTTGGGTTGAGTGAAAGTGAGGAGTCAGGCTTAAGGATACATAAGCCTAGACAGGAAGCAGCCTCTAGTAAGGAAGAAAAAGTATAGAGGGATCCTAAGAATGTAGCCAGGGGGGAGGTGCCTGCCGATCTTAGCCTTGGCCTTCAGAGTGACCCGGTGAATCTCAGGAAATTAGGTAAAATAATTTAGGCTCTTGGCAGCTGCGTTGAGTAAAAAGTTTGAATAATGAACCTGGGGGTGTGTATCTTGTGGGCCTGTGGAATTGAGAAAAGTGAACGCTTAGTGTGGGGTGAAAGGAATAGCTGTTGGGGTTCTGGTTCAGTGGAGAACGAGCAGATTGTTTCTTTGATCCAGGGAAAATAATGACTTGGTAGTTTTTCATAGCGGACTCTGGGACGCTTTGCTTGCCGTCTTCCTCCGAGGAGCGTAATGAGAACGGTCGTACTGTCTGGTCCCCAGATGGCGCCTGCCTTGCTGAGGTCCGTGGCTCCCTCAGCCGTAGGACCCTGTTCCACTTACTGGAGATGGCGCTTGTGTTAGTTGGGTGGTGAATTCCGGTTCACTGAATTAATCTCAGATCAGAATTTGTGCTGTTTACACGTAAGAGAGGACTGTACTTGAGGCTTCTTGTTGGGTTTGGTGCAGCCACTGAAGTCTTCCGGGTTTGACCAGGTTATAAACTGAGGATGTCAGGACATTCACAGTCTTTGTTGTCAAGGAACAAAGAGCTGTATTCTTTCTTTTCCGTTTCATTGGGTAATAACGAAAACAACACTGCAGAGCAACACAAGGGAGAAAATTGCCTTCTACGGGGCAAGTAATTTCCGATAACAGCCAGGAAGGCTGGTGATGGACTTTGACCTAGAGATTTGAAACCCTAAGCCCCTGTCTGCAGGTTAGGACTGTTAGAAAGACTCAGTTTTTGTCATTTTACATAACAGATTTATCTTTGGGAAAGAAGACAGAAAGACACAAGAGTGCTTAGATGCCATAAAAACCGGTCATTTCACAGAGCGGTGTGTTTGTTTTAAGTTATGTAGGACACGCACCATTTTAAAGATACGTATTTAAGTAGTCGATCATCTCTGCTAGGTTGTGAATTGAGGAAAGACCTGCGGTTTTGGTGTTGTGATGAAACGGCTCAGTGTTGGCAGGCATCCGAGTCTCCCCTCTGCGTAGGCTTGGTGCTAAGTACCTTCCGCACATCATCTCCTACCTAACCCGAGCAGTGAGAGCGCCACAGGCTTCACACATGACACTTGGAATGTATTCGTGTACGTACTTACGTGTTTTTTATATACGTGTATGTAAAGCGGCGTCCTACCACACATTTACGGATGTGGGTCTATTCAGTAAATACAGGCGTGTGTTATCTCCATGGATCCAGGTATTTCAATATAGCTGTACCATCATTTGCTTAGCTGAGTTTTTTATTAATACATTTAAAGTTATTTCTTGTTCTTAGTAATAATGCAGCAATAAATGTTTATGTACTTACCTGTTTGTCCAGTTGTCTAATTCTTTTTGACAAGTTTCTAGGGATGAGGTTGCTGGGTTGGTGAGAAGAGAATGCTTGACTTTTAAAATTGATCCTCTTTGATCAAGAAAAAGCTAAAACAGTTACAGGAGGAGTTTGAAAGGCTCATAGGAGTGATATTCTGATGTTTCTCTTGTTTCTGTGCTTTCTTTTGTTTTTAACCCTGCATGGTTGTGTAATGGTATTCTTTTTCCCTTTTGTAGTAAGCTGTGCTAGAACAAAAATGCAATGAAAGAGACACTGGATGAATGAAAAGCCCTGCTTTGCAACCCCTCAGCATGGCAGGCCTGCAGCTCATGACCCCTGCTTCCTCACCAATGGGTCCTTTCTTTGGACTGCCATGGCAACAAGAAGCAATTCATGATAACATTTATACGCCAAGAAAATATCAGGTACTAATGAGAACACTAATACTGAAGCATTTTCACTAAAATGGAATAAATTAGCATATAGTTGACACAACTTATAAAACTCATTTACCTTTTCAAGCTTTCCTCTTCTGATTAATTTTCTCATTCCAAATGCCTTTGTTCTTAATAGTCCTTTTCTTTTCTAACATCTGCTGGGTAATTGGTTTGATAGTTTTACTTGTGGAGTTTTTTATTTTTTTCCCCCTCTGAAAACCTCGCTGTTCCTTAATGTCCATTTGGATGTGTCTGTCCTCATGAGCTGGGTGGAATTGGAATTGGTTTGAGCAACTGTGAGTGGGCAGAACCATGGTCGCTATAAATTTAGTCATTCCTGTGATTCTAGAGAGGTATGCTGTCCATGCAAAAGTCTTTCTTAAAGAAACTCCATGCGTTTCAACATATGTTTATGCAGCACAGCTGTATATAACAGGCATTTTAGTGCCTCTGATTATTGTTTGTATATGCAGCTGCAGAAGGTATGCAAATTTATGAGAGGAAGATTTTAGAAAACAGTGGAATTTCCTGAGTTAAAGCAAAATCCCGCTCTCTGAATTCTGTCCTTAGACAAGAGTGTGTAATCTCTCTCCTGCTGTGTTCCAGGTCGAACTGCTGGAGGCAGCTCTGGACCGCAACACCATCGTCTGTTTGAACACTGGCTCAGGGAAGACGTTCGTCGCAGTGCTGCTCACCAAGGAGCTGTCCTATCAGATCAGGGGGGACTTCAACAGACATGGGAAAAGGACGGTGTTCCTGGTCAACTCTGGTAATAAACACGTGTCTCATCAGGTTGCGTGGAGGGCATCGGAGGAGGTTTTATGGTTAAGCAGATTTTCTCTGTACGCACTAGATTAAATTATTAAAAGTGTAGTGAGTTTGACAAATAATGTGCTTGTTGAAGCTCTGATAGGAGAAATATAATTTTGTCATATTTCTCAACTTCATGGTATTTCTCTGAAATCCAAGCCATTTTATTTCATAGGTGTTAAACTTTGGCTTTTCTTTTCAATGTAATTGCATTTAATTCTGATTCCACATTTCTTTTGAATGGACCACTATTGGAACATAATCAAAATTGTGACAGTTAGTTTGTGTTTGGTGTTTCAGCTTCATAAGCTGTGTCAAAACGTGCTTGATTATGAGATAGGTGGGTTTTTGATTTATGATTTTGCTATACCAGCTGTAGAAAGAAAGTTACATGCTTTTTAAAAAATATATATTTTATTGATTACACTACTACAGTTGTCCCATTTTCCCCCCTTTATTCCCCTCCGCCCTGCACACCCTCTCCCACCCGCATTTCCCCCTTTTTAGTTCATGTCCATGGGTCATATGTATGAGTTCTTTATGCTTCTTATTCCTTGTACCTTTTCCCCCTCTCTCCCCACCCCACTCCGCCGCTGATAACCCTCTGTTTAATCTCCATTTCTGTGATTCTGTTCCTGTTCTAGTTGTTTGCTTAGTTTGTTTTTGTTTCTGTTTTTTTTTAGGTTTGGTTGTTAATAACTGTGAGTTTGTTGTCATTTTAGTCTTCATAGTTTTGCTTTTCTTCAATTTCTTAGAAAGTCCCTTTAACATTTCATGTAATAAGGTGTGGGTGATGATGAACTCTTTGAACTTGACCTTATCTGGGAAGCACTTGATCTGCCCTTCCATTCTAAATGATGGCTTTGCTGGAGAGAGTAATCTTGGATGTAGGTCCTTGCTTTTCATGACTTGGAATACTTCTTTCCAGCCCCTTCTTGCCTGCAAGGTTTCTTTTGTGAAATCAGCTGACAGTCTTATGGGAACTCCTTTGTAGGTAACTGTCTCCTTTCCTCTTTCTGCTTTTAAGATTCTCTCCTTATCTTTAATATTGGCTAATGTAATTATGATGTGCCTTGGTGTGTGCTTCCTTGGGTGCATCTTCTTTGGGAGATTGGGGAATTTCTCCTTCATTATTTGTTCAAATAACTTTTCAGTTTCTTGCTTTTCCTCTTCTCCTTCTGGTACCCCTATGATTCGGATATTGGAACGTTTAAAGACATCCTGGAGGTTCCTAAGCCTCTCCTCATTTTTTTGAATTCTTGTTTCTTCATTCTGTTCTGGTTGAAAGTTTCTTTCCTCCTTCTGCTCCAAACTGTTGATTTGAATCCCGGTTTCCTTCCCATCACTGTTGGTTCCCTGTGTATTTTGCTTTATTTCACTTTGGGTATCCTTCATTTGTTCCTTCATTTTTCGACTGTACTCAGCCAATTCTGTGAGCATTCTGATTACCAGTGTTTTGAACTGTGCATCTGATAGGTTGGCTATCTCTTCGTCGCTTAGTTGTATTTTTTCTGGAGGTTTGATCTGTTCTCTCATTTGGGCCATTTTTGTTGTCTTGGCGCGCCTGTTATGTAGTAAGGGGAGGAGCCTTAGGTGTTCACCAGGGCGGGGCAACCCATGCTGCTGTGTTGTGACGCTGTACGTGGGGGAGGGGTCTGAGAGGGAACAATGTCACTTTCTCCGCTCTCTGCCAGTTTTCAGTCACTTCCCCCACTACCCACAGTCAAATTGGGCCCTTCTGGTGCTGATTCCCGAGTGGGTGGGTTTGTGCACATTCTAGGACCCTGTGGGTCTCTCCAACAAGCTTCCCTGTGAGGCTGGGAGTTTCTCCTGCCCCCTAAACCCCCACAGGTGTTTTCAGTCAGAGGTTTGAGGCTGTTTCCCAGAGCTGGAACCCTGGGTTGTGTGGTCTGTCTCGCTCCCCAGTTCCTCCCGGTTTATCGTGAATGTGGGTGTGGGACCCCCCGGTTTGCAAGCTGCCACCTTGCCTGCCCTGGTCCACCAGCCACAGCCTTGCCACGAGTCCTCTCTGCCCGGCTGCCCATCTCCGCCCCACCTACCGGTCTGGATGGATGTTTCTTCTTTAACTCCTTGATTGTCAGACTTCTGTGTAGTTTGATTTTCTGTCAGTTCTGGTTGTTTTTTGTTTTTCAATTTGTTGTTGTCCCTCTTTTGGTTGTGCGAGGAGGCACACAGTGTGTCTACCTACGCCTCCATCTTGGCTGGAAGTCCAGTTACATGCTTCTTAATAGTTACTCAGTAAGTTTCCAATACTGGTTTTTGTGTGTTTGGGATTACATATCAAAATAGAAAGTATAAAATGTGAACATAAGCTGCCTGAGTACTTCTAACAACCATGTCTTTCCTCTTTTTTTTTTATGATCTCAGCATGTGATGTTCTTATATGCTTTAAATACGTATTAGTCTCTATTGTTTCTTGGTGAAATGATCTGATTTTATTGAAGAAAACAGGAGTGGTGGGTGTGCAGTAGTTACCATTCTAGCCTAAAAACTCTATTTGTAGGTTGGGGCTAATCAGCAATAGAGCAAGAAGGTGACGTGGGGTTCTCTGGAGTGAGTGACAGGCAGGGGGGTGAGTCTGATATGTGCGTTTTGGAAATACCTGGTATGTCGGTGGTTAGATGTAATACATAATGGTAAGGGTTTTCCTACCCGTCTAGTTGTTAGTAGTTCATAGAACCAACTAGAGCCAACTTCTCATATTTACATGGAGTTTTTGTTTGTAATCAGCAAACCAGGTCGCTCAGCAAGTGTCAGCTGTCAGAACTCATTCTGATCTCAAGGTTGGGGAATACTCAAACCTAGAAGTAAATGCATCGTGGACAAAAGAGAAATGGAACCAAGAGTTTACTAAGCACCAGGTAAGACTTGCAGGGAAATTTCACTCTAAATTCCTGCAAGTCCTTGACTCGGTTTGTATGATGACCTTGTCCTTGGCTGTTGGAGCAGACTCGAAAACTCTGGTTCCCTGTGCCTGTCAGCCCAGCAGCCAGCCCTTGCACCCCTTCTCCCTGTGCGCCTCATCTTAAGGCCAAATAAATTGCTCATTTTTGGTGCTCTTACTTAGAAAAGAAACAGCTTTATCATGTGATTTACTTGGTTGGAAAAAAGCATAAATTCCACCTACCTATTTCCAACTTGCAGGTGACTTGCTTTCAGAAAATTTACTCTTGAGTTAGATGTCTTGAAACTGGAGACATTTCGTGGTTGAGATCTTTGCGTCCTTAGCGAGGTTTCCTCTGACTTCCGTTTCCGTGTAGCCAGCATGTGTTGAGGGCCTTTGATGTGTTGGTGTTGGTGGCTCTGAAGTGGTGAAGAGCTGCTTCCTGACCGGCCTGTGCAGCCTGCAGATGGTCCCCTAGCCGGTCTCCCAGAGTGGGTGAGGTCTGCGTTTAGAGGGCACTGAAATGTCAATAGAAAGATACGCTATAGGAAGAACGTCTAGTTTGTGTCATCTTCCAGAAAACCTTGTCAATTCGATGGGGAGAAAAAAGAAAAAAACAGTGTGAATTATTTTGTGATTTGATTAGACAGGACTTACTAGTCAAAATATGTCTGTCGGAACCTAAAAACCTGAAGTAGATTTAATAGATCTATCATTTAAAAAAAGATCTTCATTATCAAGAATTTTTTCTCATAGTCTGTTTCACGTTTTCCTAATTCTACTTCTTGGTTCTGAAGTGTGAGCTTCCACACATACAAGTTTTTGTTTTAGTTGTGACTAACGGATTGCGGAGTTCTCAGCTGCAGAACATGGCCCCCTGGTCTCCTTTATGTAAGTGGGTCCGGGCAGGCGAGTGGCACGTGTGTTTGCGAACTGATGCTGGTGTCATTTCAGGTTCTCATTATGACTTGCTATGTCGCCTTGATTGTTTTGAAAAATGGTTACTTATCACTGTCAGACATTAACCTTTTGGTGTTTGATGAGTGTCATCTTGCAATTCTAGACCACCCCTACCGAGAAATTATGAAGGTAAGCTTTTATATTTTATTAGTCTTAATAATTCAGGTCAAATTACTGAGTGTAAGCCATGTTTTTATATATTAAAACCAATGACATTAGTTACCAGTTTTGAGAACTTGATTCCAGTGTATGAATGAATGAATATTAAATTAGTGTTCACTTATGTCTATACTCTATAATAAGAAACTGTAATAAATCTATAATCTAAATTTGTAATACAATTTTAAACGTAAGTGAATTACACAGTCTGTTATAGCATATTTCAATCTTCCTTTTTGATAAAGAGAGCTTTTAGACAAGCTGCCATACTTCTGTGAGTAACATGTTTAGTGTTTGTCGGTCCCTTTGACAGGCTTTAATGTGGTGTTGTCTCTTTTGTTACGGCCTCACAAAATCAGTCTCTTCCTTATCTTTCATTGTGGCAGCTCTGTGAGAGCTGCCCATCGTGCCCTCGTATTTTGGGACTGACTGCTTCCATTTTAAATGGAAAATGTGATCCAGAGGAATTAGAAGAAAAGATTCAGAAACTGGAGAAGATTCTTAAGAGTAATGCTGAAACTGCGACGGACTTGGTGGTCCTAGACAGGTAGGCACTGCGGCCGGACCAGCCCTAACTAATTGTAAGCCTTTAGTGCCTTCCACTGTGCCTTGCAGGTAGTGCCTGTTTAAGGGGGAACAATGGCTGTTAACAGGACTGAGCAAGTCTAGCAGGTCTTTATCAGGACAGTTACTGGTGACCGCAGGGAGTTAACCTTTTTTCCACAGAATAGCAGATAGAGCTCCTTCTGCCTTACGAGACAAAGTTGCATCGACTCGGGCCCTTCATAGTTGCTGATATTGACAAGGACTGGGAATGTGGGCAGTATATTCATGTCCTTTTCTACCAACGTGTGTGCTTTGTTTTTCTGACCCAAGTGTCCCATGTGATGGTTTGAAAAGAATATTATTTAGAGAATTTAGTGTTTACAGTATGCTTTAAAATAATTGGAAACACTCTGAAAATGGGAGTGAATTTCTGAGAAAGATGTTTATGATTTCTAAGTTTGTCTCTTTGAGGAGGTTGCTATTTTGAGTTTCATTAACACACACACATGCCTTTTGATTTAAGTTCTGGAAGAGAGCCTGTATAAATTAGGTTTTAAAATAAATGTAATTAATTCAATTCATATTAAAATTCCTTTATATCCTTGTAAGATACAATCTTTAACAAGGCTAAAGATTACCGAGTGGGACAGTTACAATAAACTGAGAAGACTGATTTCTAAGGTTATGGATTTGAATCAGACATGGGTTTTGAATACTGCTCCACTAATTGTAAGCTCTGTGACTTGAAGTGAGTCCTTTACTGTCCCTGAATCGATAAAATGGCATTGACAGTGGTTTCAGGGAATTTTCTGATGATTAGTTACATTGACACCTAGAAAACAACTTGCAGTGTGCCTGTCATGTGGTAGAATTTTGGAAAAGTTCTCCAGGTAGAATGAGAAGAAAAGGAAATGTTTCAGGTTCTGGAACGTAGGTATCCAAATGCTGTATGAAATACAGATCTCCTAACCTTTAGGATATGGTGCTTTTGACCTCTGAGCCAAAACGACCCATGATACAGCAGTCAACGCTATACTTTTGCTTCCATTTGACCTGAATTAGATTGGTAGGCTGTACTACTGAAATCTTTAAAAACAGCAGCAGTAGTAGAGTACTTAAGTAAAACTGACAAGTAATCTGTTGAATTTGGCATTACCCAGCTCTCTAAACGTGGCTCTTTGGTTAAGCATAGATTATGGCTGAGCACAATGAAAGCCGAAGTACTAAATATGTCTTCACCGCACTTCTTTTCCTGAATTATTTCATGTGCTTTTAGAGTAACACGTGCCGTTCTGGTTGTCATGGTTCATGAAATGCATGAAAGATCCAAGGAATGACATTGTAATGGATTGAAGGTGGAGGGGAGCTTTCCTTGTGTCAGGAGATGCTAAAAACAAAGTTGACACTTGCCAATGCTAAAGTTTCAAACAATGTGGAAATGGGTCAATTTAATGATGACACCTTCTCCCTATGACCTGCCCCGTCCTCGATTCCTCCCTTTGGGAAGTAGTCATTATTGGGTTTCTTGAGTATTTTGACCAACATTGTTCCTAAGCAGGTAAAAGATGAAAGTCTAACCCTAAAAACAAAGTGAAAAACCTGGGCTGGCAATGAGTTCACAAAACCCTCAGACCGCCAGCTGTCCGCAGTCGCCCCCGGAGCCCAGACAGGCCAGCACACCACACGGACAGCCACGAGCGCTGCTGCGGGAAGGCTGTGAGCCCGCCCGCGGTCCCGCACGTGTACAAGCCGAATGTGGGAATTAGATGTGTAGTGGATCATAATGCAGTAGTGAATTTATTGTGGTATCAACAAATTTTGTTTCTGATGTTCAAGATACACTTCGCAGCCATATGAGATTGTGGTAGACTGTGGACCATTTATGGACAGAAGTGGGCTTTATGATAGACTGCTGATGGAATTAGAAGAAGCACTTAATTTTATCAATGACTGTAACATATCTGTACATTCAAAAGAAAGAGATTCTACTTTAATTTCTAAACAGGTAAGCATCCACAAGTAAGTACAGGAAGTGTAATGAAAGGTTCCTGTTTTAGTATTGAAATGAAAATATGCTTCTAATGAGGCTATTTTCTATTCATTTTAATTCGAGATCGTACCTTCTTATCTCTTTGGACTTTTTTTGTTAAACATGTGTTGGGTTGAGTTTACTACTACCTGACAGACATTTCTGTTAAGCGTAGACCTCCCTGATTTGAGAGAGGACTTAGGATTCCTGTCCTGGCTATTTAAATAAAAGGAGTCCAGTTTTTCCCCCTAGGTCAGATGGGTTAGTTCCTGTTCAAACCCTTTAGCTAAACAAATTCTTCCAAGGCTTCCTGATATGAAGTGGGTGTGAGCTCATCCTCCCAGTGGGATCCAGCTTTGAGAAGAGATCCCTTAGGATAGTGGTTCTCAAAGTGTGGGCCCCTCTGGAACTACTTAGACGTGCAAATTATGGGCCCCTCCCTGACCCGCTGAATCTGGTCCACCTGGCTGAGATTTGATAAGCCCTCCAGTTATCCTGATGATTAGAGCCTGAGAACTTGTCCTTGGGCTTTGCGGCCACTGGTGATGTTGACCCTGGTGAGTCCGCATCTTACTTTCTGGCTTGCTGATTCTTTCTGAAGCAGCAGTGCCCAGACTCTTCCCAGCCCTTGAGTTTTCATCAGGTCTGTGTTCAGCCGGTCGGCCTTTCGCTGGATTACAGAAGCTCCCGCAGTTACTCGCTGCGGATTTGCATTCTGCTCTGAGCTAGGGTTGTAAGGTGTGGTTCTCCGGGCACAAAGTGAAGGGAAAATTGCTTGCTCTTTGATGCCTGAAGTGAAATGACTCTGCTATGGAATTCCTTGCATAGTTACCTGGAAATAAATGACTCATTTGTACTTCTAACTAATCACAGATGTAAAATTAAATTTTATTATCCTTATACAATTGCATCTTTTAATTCTTGTCATTTAATTATTTTTGCTGGGGAAAACAGAAGAATGGTTCTGGACATACTATATATGAAAAAGCAGAGCTTGGAAAGGCCTCTGGCTGCTCCCCCCAACCTCAGGGGATTGACCTCAGTGTTTATGTTGTGGTATTAGGGGGGCAAATTTATTTCAAAGGGGCAGTTTGAAGACAACCTAAACCCCAGGTAAACCCTACAGGAAAATGCTGCATGATTGCTGTTTAGCATTTAGCTCTGCACATTCTTTTGTAGATACTGTCAGACTGCCGTGCAGTGTTGGTAGTTCTGGGACCCTGGTGTGCAGATAAAGTAGCTGGAATGATGGTGAGAGAACTGCAGAAACACATCAAGCATGAGCAAGAGGAGCTGCACAGGAAGTTCCTGTTGTTCGCAGACACTTCCCTGCGGAAAGTGCACGCGCTGTGCGAAGAGCACTTCTCGCCCGCCTCGCTTGACCTGAGATTTGTAACCCCGAAAGTGACAAGACTGCTCGAGGTCCTACGCAGATACAAACCATGTGAGCGGCAGCAGTTTGAAAGCGTTGAGTGGTACAATAATAGGAACCAGGATAATTACGTGTCTTGGAGTGATTCTGAGGATGATGATGAGGATGAAGAAATTGAAGAAAAGGAGAAGCCAGAGACAAATTTTCCTTCTCCATTTACCAATATTTTATGTGGAATTATTTTTGTGGAAAGAAGATATACAGCAGTTGTCTTAAACAGGTAAATCTCTAAGATGAACGTTTTCCCCATAGTAGAACAAAGCAGCTTTTTGTTTTGTGACTGATCTGGGGTGGCCGTAAGAGCCAGCAGAAGGGTGACGTAAGTGGCCCTCATTGGCCCCACTGTGATGTGGTCCATGTTCGGTGGGATGCCACACAGGGTCGACAGTGAGGATGTGTGTGTACAGGAGCTTTCCCAAAAGGCTAGGTTTCACATGGCTGAGATTTTTTCTTAGGGCATGCTGACCTCCAATTCATCGGAAGTAGAGAGCAAGTACAGAAAAATGAAGGTAAAGTAGAGCATTCCGTGTTTGGTGTTCAGGTGTTAATTCAGTCCAGGTATTCATTGTTCTGCGACAATGTGTTAGCGCTGTGTTGAGCACTCCACACGTAGCACCTTTCTCCTGAAGGCAGTCTTTAGGTAAATTTCATCCTGGGTATCATTGTGGCTAATGTTTTTTTATGTTAGCTTTTTTCCCTTAACAAATGTTGATTCAAGTTTGTAAATTTGCAAGTTTGCAGTGGAAGAAGTTTAGCACCACTGGCTTCGCAGTTTGGACTGCTTCACAGACTGGGTATTAAAATGACCTGAGTCAGGAGAGAGGAGAACATGAGAAGAGAATTTGGCAGCTGTGGGCAGAGGAGACAGTGAACCCGAATCAGATCCCGCATCCCTACCCCACCCTCTTCGACAGCAGGTCATCTTTCCCGAGCAGACCTGCCGAGGAGCTGGACTTGAAATTTGTGTCAGGGTGTCACCTGATGTCTAGATCTTTTGGTCTGTGGACAGATGCTTTGTTATTTGTAAGGGCCCACGGTGGGGCACGCTCATTTTGTACCTCGGGCCATCCACTTCTCTGTGAGACCCGTTCATTGGCCAGAGCTGATCCCTGAGAGCCTCTTCTGCAAGTGGCGATCTCTGAGGGGAAATTAAGCTTTATTTCCTGAGGTAGTTCGGGATTTTTTTCCCTAAACTGCTTCTGACTGGTTTGGGATTTTTGAAAACCTACTTGAGTAACGAGAAATTGGACTCTGGGGTCATCATCTGGTGGTTTTCAGTCTGGTAATTTTCATAGTCATTGGGCCTGATCCTCGTGATGAATGCAGAGTGAAATAACTTGAGGTAGTGAATTATACTGAAATCAGAATTAAGGTTGGAAAGGGGCCTCGCTGACTGTCCAGTCCAGCCTGCTTAGTTTTATAAAAAGGATAAAGGGCCTTGGGGAAAAGTGGTGGGCTCCGAGTTGAATCGCCAGTTAGTGACAGAGACAGTTGGAGAACCCTGCTGCCTCCCCCAGTCTCCATTCTTCCTGCAATCGGAGCGCTCCTGGGCGTCGCCTGATGCTAACCGGGTGCCGAGAGCGGGAAGGCTGCCCAGACGCCGGCGGCCAGGAGGGGAGGCTGCTGGGGTCAGGAGAGGTCGCTTTTGGCATAGCTCTCAGCCTGGTTACAGACATGCTCTCCACCCCTTCCAGGGCACTTTAGGGTTTCAGTCCATTTTCTGGGGCTTGGAGAGCAGTGACAGGGGGTTATTTTTTCCTTGCCACTCTTCGCTACGTGTGTTTTTAAATGTAGAGATGGGCCAGTTTTCATTGCAGGCGTATTAGGTTGAAAAGGTTTATCAAAAATCAACCAGTTACTTCCTCTTGACTCTGAGGATCAGATGAATTGTGATCAACTCTCATAAAATGTGGCTGGAATTTTGTGTTGGATGATGAATCAAGAGCGGTTTGAGGGCTGACTTTATGGGCAGCTAATTAAATGTACAATAGAGGTCTTGTTCCAGTTAGCTTTTTAATAAGCTTAGAAAAACTTCCTGAAATCCAGAATCCAGATTCTTTCCTTCCATCAACTTAATGGGAGGAAAAACCCCGTCTTCAGTGAACGGTTTCATGGGAGTATGAGCTATTGTAATACATGGGCAGTTTTCTCCTCTCCTAATTAAAGAAAGTGAATCACAGCTACTTCTGTGTGTGTGTATAGTCTCACGTTTATAGTTTTCCTTTTGCCACATATATATGTGTGTATGCGGTTTATAATTTATCCTTATGTGTGTGTTTCTCGATTTCACAATCCTTCATGTCGGGGAAAGGCAGGTGATTTCCCTGTTACAGATGAGAGACCAAGACTGGGGTCCTGACTCCCCCCAGACCGCACTGACGCGGAGTGGCAGCTGACGGCTTCCATTGTCTCAGTCTAGTGTCCTTTTCACTGTGCAATTTGTTAGTGTCGTGTTACCCTGGGGCTGGGCCAGCCTGGGTTTATGTCCCCCCACTCTGCATTCTCCTAATAATTCTTGTTTACAGAAAAGTGCAGAGACAGTACAGGGTTTCCCTTAGCCCCCCATTCCCCGGTACCCTCTGTCTCTTACTAACCACCTTCCGTTACTGTGGTGCCTTACCATGACACAGCCAAGGAACGACACTGGGTTATTACTGCTGCCTAGACTCAGGCTTTACTTGAGTTTCACCAGTTTTCCCACGAATGTCCTCTCGTTTCAGTGCGTGTGCTGCCGAAGGGAGCGCCGAGATCCTCTGTGTAATCCAAGGCACCATATTGCGTTTAGTTGTTATGTCTCCCTGTCTCTGGTCTGTTACAGTTTCTCAGGCTTTCCTTGCTTTGGATGACCTTGACAGTCTTGAGGAAACCAGTCAGGTATTTTGTAGAAAGCCTCTCAGTTTAAATTGGGTGTTTCCCTCAGTGTCAGACTGGGTTTAGGATTTGGAAGAATTCCGCAGAGATGAAGTGCCCTTTTCTTCTCATTGTATCGGGGGTTCATGATATCAACATGAAACATCACTGGTCATATTACACTTTATTACACAGTTATGCTAGTCAGCGTTTGCCAGTCTTCTCCACTGTGCATATTCCTTTGCCTTTATCTTCCTCTGTTCTTTGGAAGCAAGTCACCAAGTCTAATTTATCCTCGGAGGTCGGGGTTAAGCTCCATTCCTGGAAAGGCATGTCTCTATGTATATTGCTGGAATTCTTCTGTAAGGAAAACATGTCTCTCTTCCCTGCTTACCTGTTTATATTTATCGAATCATGTTCTCTCATCAGTGTGGACTCATGTTTGTTTATGGACTCATCTTTGGGTTAGAACCTAATGCTAGGTTATTTATTTTCTTGTTCACGTTGCTCCACGCCTTTGGGGTCGCTCCCGTACCCCTTAGCTGCGCCCTCCTCCCGTGTGTTCTGAGCGCTTCCTTAGCTTCTGGTGCTGCCGCATGCCCGGGCTCTTGTACGTTCCTCCAAGGGGCTCTGGTTCCTTTTCTTTCTGCCCACTTTTTATATGTGTGTTTTGTGAACGGTATTGAACTTTTTAAAGCTTCAGCCTCTTCACCTGTAAAGTAGTAAACCCAATAGTTCCCTCTCCTATGGGGTTTTTAATAAGCAACATTATATGTAAAGAATGGGTATTTTCTCACCTGACACAGCAGGTGCTGACTTCTCCCGTTCTTTGTGCGTGCACTTGGGTCGGGGATACATTATCAGTGTATTGTACCTGTCAGTGGTAGTTTTTGTGGTGAGGTCATAAAGGGGCTACATTTGGTTTTCTCACTTTGATAAGAAAATAGAAGGAGTAGGATGTTATTAAAGGTATTGTGAGAACGCACTTCAGTACCTGGCGGACATTTCAGATGATGTGTTTGTGTCTTTGAATTTTTTTCCTCTTACAGCTGTCTGTGAACTAGCAGGTTTAGTAAAATCACGATTTTCAATAGTACAATGAGGCCTGTCCAGAAAAAGTGCAGCCGTTGTTAATATAATGAGAACAGTTTACACGACATCGATGTGACCTGGCAGCCAAGGAGAGTGGGCTGGAATGCACATGTGTGAACAGTGACGCCTTCACTGTTCTAGTCAGTGGGGGTGGTAGACACTGTTGAGTGAGGGTGTACTGTGTGGCCCTTGTGTTCAAAATGACTGAGCAATTAGAGCAACAGATCTGCCTCAAATTTTGCGTTAAGCTTGAACATTCCTCTGTGGAAACTACTCGGATGATTCAGAAGGTTTTCAGGGACGATGTAATGAGTGCAGCGCAAATACAAGTGTGGTACAAACACTTCAAAGATGGTCGAGACTGTTGGAAGTGATCCACGTTCTGGAAGGCCTGTGACAAGCAGAATGCCTGAGCATGTTGAACTTGTACGGGCTGCAGTCAACAAAGATCAGAGAGCTGTGTGAGGTCTGAAGGTGCCGACTTTGAAGGGGACTGACATGTCATTGTCCTATATGTACAGTGTTTCTTGTGTCTTGTATCATCTTCGGTAAATGTCTCCATTTCTCATAGTACGTGACTGGGTACTTTCTGGACAGACCTCGTACATCAGAATCTAGCACGCCTGTTTCCTGTTCGGGGCCCTGCTGTTTCCGATACAGTTGGGTGGGCGCCGTGCATTTGCACACGGTGTGACTTGGGGTCTGTGCCAGCTGTGGTGACTTAGGTAGAGAGGGGAGGGCAGGCATCCAGAAACTTGTCTGGATAGTGAGTTATATCTGCTGAAGGTGATACAACAGTAATGATTTTTAAGTTTTCTGTTGTTAGCAGTTAATGTTCATGGAATGTTACAAAAATATTGGTATCTGGATTTGAAATTAGGAAAAAACAATAACCAGGTCGCTGCAGATCGTTTCAGAAGCTCTGTGCACTGGAGGGCAGCATGCTTCACTGCACAGCTTGCTTGCGGAACGAGTCGTGTGGACTCGGGGTAGGAGTCAGAGGAGGCCAGGAAGACTTCATCTGCCAGCTCTTGGTGCTGTGGCCTCTTCGGGCAGCATGTCTTGCTCACTGGGAGCTCCCTGCAGCAGGAGACCGGTGCTCTTTCCCCGGGAGCCTGCAGCTCGGTCTGGGGCACAGGATTTGGCACCCCTTCAACTTATCTGAGAGAGAAATAAGTTTTTTCTCTCTACATGTTATCGGCCCACGTATATAGCCTTTAATTACTGCTTACAAGAGAGTTCGTTTATTACTGTGCGTGTGGTCTCCTCTGTCCTCTGCAGTGTTGGTGTGAGTTTCATGGAGAAGGAATCAGTTCAGCACTTCCATTTCCCAGCTGACTGAAGTCTGCCAGACTGATTACCTTGGCAAAGTGAATCACATTGTGTGCCTAATTTGGGGTAGCTTTCATTTCAAATTGTTTTAACCTCTGTTGCATTCACACTGATGCTTGCTTACATCGGCTAAAATTTGGAAGCACATATTTCTAAGTTAATTTCGTATTTTAGATTTTGGGTCATGTTATTTGTTTGCCTGTGGCACTGCTTTCTGCTCCACATGTCTTAAGCTCATTATAATAATTAAACAAAGCTTGGGACATACTAAGGAAGTTCCTGATTCTGAACGTTTAAGTACTTGAATTGTAGACAGGTTTTCAGACTAACCTGGACGTGCCGGGGTTTTGCTGACTTGGAGGCAGAAGGATATTTTAGATGGCCACTCAAGGTTTCTTCCAGCTCTTTGATATTAGTCTGTTTCATGTATTTATAAAAGAAAAAAAAAAGAATGGTTTGACTTAAAAATGCAATTTTCTATTAGGAATTTATGCTATGTTGTATGACTTCAGAAGGACCATATGGAATCACTTATGTCAGGTGTGGAACCGTTTATCCTGTGTGCCGAGTTTCTGAATGTGGATATTTCCAAAATAGCTGTAATGGCAACACTAACTGTTAACCTTTTGTACGGTGTAACGTGATCTCCTCCTGTAGCTCTTTTCCATTTCTTAGCTGGAAGGCCAGCTTTAGGTGACGAGCATTGTGGGTTAATGCAGAGGAGCAGGCGGGAAGAGAGAGCTCTGGAATCTTGTTCTTTCATCAGAGGTTGGGGTGGGGCCCCGGCATTGTTGTGCCCAAGTCCAGTATCTGTCGTGCAGAGCTGTGGTCAGTGCCCGGACATGCAAGTGTTGGGCCTGGAGCTGCTTTTCGTGGACGCAGGCGTTCCTTTCCCTGGAGCCCCGCTTGCAGTGGTACGGAGGGGGTGTTGGGTGAGACTAGAACTAACCAGCCCTCTTTTCACGCACCGCTGGAGCGCTCTCCTTGCACGCAGAGGGAGATGAGGTTGCCTTTGCTCTGGAATTTCTCCCTTGGCGTCAGGGTGTGTGATACTTCCGCCATGCAAGCGAGGCCACGGAGACGAGGGCATGACCGCCACTGCAGGTCCTGCCTGCGCTTGGACAAGTGTATGAGGCCTGAAGCCAAGAGGGAGGAGGGGTTCCTGTTTCTCTCTGCCTGGCTCTGTTCTTTCCGGGCCACATTTCTATTAAGTCATCACTGCCCAATTAGGAAGGTGGAGGCATGGTGACCATTTTATTTGTCGGTGGAAATCGCCCCAGTGTGTGGTGTTGTAAGTGTTGGGTTCACAGGCTGCTCAGCGGAGGATGGCAGTGATTTCTGTTTAAGCTTCTTGGGAAAAAAAAATACAAGATCATTTTGTTCGGTATGTTGGGAAAAAATACATGCATTTCCATTTTAAGGGAGACCTTCCAAACAAGGTCTAAATTTTTTTCCATCACCAATGCTTAACTTCAAAATGTATATAATTTTCTTAGATTGATAAAGGAAGCTGGCAAACAAGATCCAGAGCTGGCTTACATCAGCAGCAATTTTATAACTGGACATGGCATCGGAAAGAATCAGCCTCGTAACAAACAGATGGAAGCAGAATTCAGAAAACAGGAAGAAGTAAGTTAAAGTCATCGTACAGGGACAGTTTTCAGAACAGAAGTAGGCACGCTCTGCCCACAGGGACTCCCTTCCTTCGTAGTTCCTCCGCGTCCCTTGTAAGAGAGAGAGGAGCCGTGTCCCTGAAGTGGCTGCGCAGCAGTTCATAAGTTCAGAGTTAGCGCCACGGTCCAGGTAGTTGGTTTTGTGTCCTGATTGCTGTCAACCATTTCATTTTCCTCTGTCAACCCGGTGGCACTCAAGTGCATCTCACGGACAGACAGCTGTGTGATCCCAACTCCTGTGACTCCAGGTGACTCTGAGGCAACGGATGGAAGTTTCTGCTGAATGGGTTTTGTTTTGCTTTCCATCAAGATTTTGGTTTTATTTTTTTTTCATGCTTTTTAAGATTTTAATATAGAAAACAGCATTTTGAAGGTGCAAAAACCTAATACAGTGTTCTGGCTCACAAACAAAAACTTTGTATTTGAAGTTTGTTATTTAACTTAAAAGTAGCAGAATAATTCATGTTGATGTCATATCCTACATCATAGTTTTTGATAACATTCCTAGTTTGGGGAGTCCAGTAGCCAGAGTCCGATAGATCTGTCTAAAACCCAGCTTACTTTATTATTTATTCTGGATTGGGATGTGATGTTACTCTAAATCTAGTAGAAAAAAGTTTTCACTTTATTTTCTGATTAATTTTGATTTCTACAATCGAAAATTCCCCAAGATTCCAGAAAAGCAACTAATGCCTGGCTTATAATTTTAATTCCAGCTGATTTAGGGATTGTAGTGAATTTTTACATCTTTGGGGAGATGTCGGCACAGCCCCACAGACACGCGGCACCATTGCAGAGGGTCGGAATGTCAACAGGACCCAAGAAGTGCGTTCATTGGTTCACTGTGCTGGCTGCCCTCTCTCGTGCCATTGAGCACCCTCGTGCAGTCGAAAGGCACCTGGACTTTCCAAGTCAGCCTCCGCTGAACACTGTTCCCTTGCCCCTGTGTTCATGCGGCTTGAGTTTAGTTTGATGTCATCTTCTTTTGCCTGGCCTTAAAAATTTAGCGTGCCTAGAGTATGTGTCAGAAATGACCGTCGTCACTTACTTTGACAACATTGTTTTCTTTGGAGAATTTCTTAGCATTGCTTTCTTTGGTGGATTTTTTTCAGGTCCTCAGAAAATTTCGAGCTCATGAGACCAACCTGCTTATTGCAACGAGCATCGTGGAGGAGGGGGTTGACATACCGAAGTGCAACCTGGTGGTCCGCTTCGACTTGCCCACGGAGTATCGCTCCTATGTCCAGTCCAAGGGGAGAGCCCGGGCACCGATCTCCAATTATATAATGTTAGCAGACACGGACAAAATGAAAAGTTTTGAAGAAGATCTGAAAACATACAAAGCTATTGAAAAGGTAAGATCCCAAAATGAACACGGTATCTTTGTTAATCTTTATGTACATAGAAATAGATAAAAACAAGTCTCTCTGCGGAGAATGGTCTCAGAAGGCGTGTGCGTTGTGTACATTACAAGAATGTTGAACACACAGGGAGCCAGCAGTATTTTATCAAGTGTCTGGAACCTTACAATAGAGTCGTGGAAACAGTCATGTGGGTTACTGAGGGAGAAGGCCTGGAGAGCACACTGGTATGGGGACAGTGTCGTGACGGTTGGCTGGCTGAGTTGAGGAGGGGTTTGAGATGACATAGCTCCTGCACTAATGAAAGATCGGCGCTGCATGCACACGCACTCGCGTGTGTAGGTACATACGGTGCTCTGACCCCTGTACCTGTGGGATGAGGGTCTCTGCGATGTTGATGCTAGGAGGGATGCGCTGGGGGAGTCTCCTGCAGCAGGTGACTTTGAAGTATTGAAGTGTGTTTAGTAGAGGGAGGTTTCGTGTCAAAGAAACTTCTACCCTAGGTACAGAGGTAGACAGCCCACACAGGGCAAAGACGACACTTGTTCTCATCCCAGATTCTGTTTATAAAATGCCCAGATCTTGAGAAACAAATGTTCCAAGTCAGTTGATACTGGCGAGACTGACATTGAGCCTGTTGTGGATGACGATGATGTTTTCCCACCGTACGTGCTGAGGCCCGATGATGGAGGTCCACGGGTCACAATCAACACGGCCATTGGACACATCAATAGGTATGGTGTGAACTCATTTGCATGGAATACCTATGAGTATTGCAAGATTTAAGTTGAAACCTGTAAGTATTGTGTTACTTACCTTTTGTAAACAATTAGCAGTCTTTCCATTTATGGCTTGTAATATTTTGATAAGAGAAAGAAAAGTGTTTTTTTTTCCATTCGTTCTTTTTGGTCAGGAGGCACAAAGAGTATCGTACAGTGAAATGTTTAGTTCTCGTTGACAAGGTTGACATAATGAAGGCGTGCTGATTTTAATTAGAGTTAATTTTACAGTGCTCACAATATTTTCCCAAGTCCTGATTTTATCATTTTGTGCTGCACGTGTTGAGAGATACTGCATTTTTCATCAGCAGCAGTTTAAGATTATGATGAATTAACTGGTGTTTTTGAGTATGTTCTAATTTACTTTGTCCTGAGCTGGCAATGACATTTTTAAGAACTAAGAAAAGCAGACACACACCTGTATTATGTATCAGGATAAATTTCGCATAGAGGCAAAATACAGCGGCAGCAAGCACGAGTTCTTCTTTTTAACTTTTATTTGGAAATAATTTCAAATGTTAAAAAGTTGCAAGAATGCCATGAAGAACTCCCGTAGACCGTTCACCTGGGGAGAGCCATTCCAGTTTCACGAGAACGTTCTTTGTGGTGAAAGACTCCCATCCAGGGTCATGAGTTGTATCTGTTTTTCTCATCATCTCTGGTCTCCTTCAGCCTGGCATTGTTCTCCAGTCTTTGCTGACTTTCGTGACCTTGAAGCTTTTGAAGATTTACAGGCCGACCACTTTGTGTCCTGTGTCTCAGTTTGGGTTCATCTGCTATTTTGGTGATGAGACCCCGGTTATGCACGTCACCCAGCGTGGCTTTTCCTCTCATTTCATCAGGGGCACTCGACAACCTTTTGTGCTCTCACGGCAGTAGTGACTTGGATCGCTCACAGGGGGTCTGCTGGCCTTTGCTGCTATGAAATTACCTTTCCCCCTGCAGGTGGTGACTCACTTCATGGAGAAAGTGCATAAAATGTATTCTTCTTCCCAGTGTCACCCATCACCTTAAGTGTCTGTTGACATTTCTCTGTAGAGTGGAGACTGTCTCATTCCATTTTTTCTTTCTGCATTTATTAGTTGGCCTCCTACTGTAAGGGAGAGCTTTCTCTTACCATCCAGTGTGAATTAATGGACTGCTGGTTGTATTCAGTGGGTTATAATCTACTAAGCTAATTTATTATTTGTTTTTATGTTAAAATTTTGGCCAGTGGGAGCCCCTTCAAGCTAGCTTCCGTATCTTTTTATCATGTTACTGTCATTCTCTGAACGCTTCCTTATTTTATGGCATACCAACATGTTCTAGACTGAACGCCTCTTTTCCCTGCCCTAGACTAGATACTGGCTCTTTCTCCAAAAGGGCCTGGTTCTTTTTATTGGAGAATGAGTGATGTTTAAGAACAAAGATCTGAACGCTAGGTGTATTCATTGCTACCAGGGAATTGGTGCTACCAGGCTCTTTAGTAGACAGAACTAGGAGATAAATGTGTGCCTACACATGCATATACATTCACGTGCGCATGCGCATTCATATTTCTGCGTCTGACTGTTCACCTGCTGCTACTTCCGTTTTTAGTGTGACACCAGAGGGTTCATTCGAGATCTCCTCTTTCCCATCTGTGTTGGCTTCCTCAGTGGTGAGAAATAGGGTTCCTGTTGTCTTCCAAAGGACCTTGTTGTGTTCAGTCTCCCTGTGCGTAGCCAGTCCCCTGCACTGCAGGGCTACCATCATGTTTGGTGCCCTAACTGCACAGGCCCTGCCCCCCTCTGGGGTGCCTTCCTGGCCCAGTAGCCTTCCTGCTCCTCCTCAGCTCCCTGTAAGTGGGCTGCTTGCCCTGCAGCCACACCCTCCCGTGCCCTCCATGGGTGGTCTTGTTCTCAGGCCCTCCTCTGTTGGCACTGAGCTGTCCTTCCTCTCTGCTGCCACCTTCCGTGCTCAGGCCCCAGGAGTGACTGACAGGTGTAAGAGTGTGTGCTCTTAATGGATTCAGAGCAGTATTTTCTGACTGTCCAGCATGATAGTCACTGGATATATGTGGCTATCTAAATCCAAATTTCAGTTTTAGTTCAAATTAAGTAAAATAAAGATTTTAGTTCCCTGGCTGTCCTCGCCACATTTCAGGGGCTCAGTGGCGACCCTGTTGGACAGTGCGCATACAGAGTGTCATCGCAGAAAGTTCTCTTAGACGGCCCTGTCCCGTCTCATTGAACGTCTGAAGCGGTGAAGCTCCAATTCCGCATGTAAATACCACTCTACTAGGGGGGGAGGGACGTGAGAATCAAACTTGAGGATGAGAATATCAGCAGAAGTTTTTTCATCTGTTTCTCAGCTGTAGATCGAGCATCCGCGCTTCTTTTTGTCCGCAGATACTGTGCGAGGTTACCAAGTGACCCGTTTACTCATCTGGCTCCTAAATGTAGGACCCGAGAGTTGCCTGATGGTACCTTCTACTCCACGCTGTATCTGCCCATCAACTCGCCTCTTCGAGCCTCCATTGTCGTAAGTTCAGAAAAAGAAGTGACTGTGCTTTTAGCCTGTGCCATTAGTGGACTCTCTTTTTTCGCTTCTCTGAGCCTATGCAGTTTATAGGTAAATACGGCTTTACATCTGCTTTGAAAAGTAGATCTATAAATCTCCTGTAGTCAACTACACATTCAGCTTTTTAATACACTTGTAACTTACAGACTCTGAGAATTGGAATATATGACCTCTGAAATTTCCTGTAAGATCCGATTAATGCAAATATTTCTGACAGAATCACTCGGCTGTGGCTTAGATCCAGACAGTGACACAGAATTCATTAAATACACCTGGGCTGCTAGTTATTTTGTTGTTGACAGTCTGCCTTTGTAACTGCTGTCCTTGGTCCCGAGCCGATTTCCAGACACTGTTCCAAGGTGACTCATCTCTAGTGCACGTCACAGGTGCTGTTGACATGCTATTAAATAACGTGTGTGCTGTAGTCACATCCTGGTATGTCTGTATTTTGGGGTTGTATATTTGTAGGTTAGTGAAAAAATATATTAGAACCTTGTTAAAATTTAAAATCACCAAAATTGTCAAACCTTAATTAAAATTGGTTTAGCTTTTCCTGGGCAAGATGGTCATTTTAGGTATGAAGATTAGGATATCTTAAACTTGTTGAGATTTTTCAAAATAAAGAACTTACTCTGGTAAATTTCAACTTTAAAGGCATTGGGGCAGAGGTTTCATAGCTGTTCTCAGTGTTAACGTAGCTACGTGTATACACAGATACAACACAATTTGTATGTATATTTTGTTACTTTCAGGGCCCACCGATGAGTTGTATACGATTGGCTGAAAGAGTTGTGGCTCTTATTTGCTGTGAAAAACTGCACAAAATTGGTAAGTATTTGAAAAGCACATGCAAATAAAAGTAGAGTTAAAAACATCGTGAAACAAAAGCTCCTCGAGGCCATCAGAGGCCTCTGTGGACCGTGTGGAGCGGTGGGTGTGACTCGTCGCCTTTGTGGAGCCTTGGTGACAGTGGGTGTGACCGGGACGTAACTGGAAGGCTCGGTACGCGTGGAGGAGCGCTTTCTTTTCCGAGGCTGCGGACAGCGGTCATTTTTGTTTCTTTACTGACTTCTTATGAGTCCATAAAGGTTTTCTTATGCTTGAATCAGAAATGTTTGTGTTTGACTGTAGCTCTCGGATAGCTCTGTATTATCGTACAAATTAATTCACTTTTTTAAAAATGGAAAGACGCGTTTTCCATGGCTTTCGTCAAGTGATGATAATGTGCTGTTTTCCTGGTACACATTTTTATTTTTGAAACTTGGAACATAATCCTGCACATGTTGGACATGTGTGTGTCACATAGACGTTGCCTGCAGTGTCCCGTTTGGCTGCATCTTCATGAAGAGCACAGGTGCTCTGGTTGTCATCGCTCTTCCAGTTGCTTCCTGACACAGGGCTGTCCTTTATTATCCACTGCTTAATTAGGGAGGCGGAATTTGTATTGTTTGTGTTAATTCTCTTTAACTTTCTTAGGGGAACTGGATGACCATTTGATGCCCGTTGGGAAAGAGACTGTTAAATATGAAGAAGAGCTTGATTTACATGATGAAGAAGAGACCAGTGTCCCAGGCAGACCAGGTTCCACAAAACGAAGACAGTGCTACCCAAAAGCAGTTAGTATTGGTTAGAACTGAACAAAAGTCTAGCCCTTCCTGACTTTTTATTTCCTGCTGCATCGATCTCAGTTCCTCTGCTTGGCTTCCCAAACCCCTGTAATTTGGTCCACTCTGGGCCTCCACTCATCTCCCCCATGTACACCTCCTCTCAGATCAGCCCTGGCTCTCCTCGCACGTGCACTGGGCACTGTCTCCCACTCAGACACTGCATCCGTTTTCTTCTCCAAGGGATTCCTGGACTCACCTATCAGACTCTATCCAGAATAATTTTATTTCATTTAAAGAAAAATTCTTTGTGTCACTCACTGTAGTGATAAAATTATTGCTTTACTTATGTTTGGGGCTAAGACAGAAGAGGATTTGTATGATAAAATAGACAAATGAAGAGATGCCCATTCATGAGGGGCACAGCTCCGGGTGTGAGTACAAATATGTGTAAGGAGTTGGGGCATGGCCTCCTGGGAGTCAGAATCAGCTGCCTCAGTGTGTGTGTCCAGGCTGGTCTGCGGTAGGGTTCATGCACTGAAGGTCCCGAGTCTGACTCCTTCTTAGAGATGTGGAAGCAACAGCTCATTATCAGGTAGGTGTGCCTGGACCACCTTGCATCCCTCATCTGAGAGATGCTTGCTCGCCGGTGGGCTAAGTGATCAGGAGGCCTCCTGCCTCGGTTTTCCGTTTCTTTTCCTCATCATCGTTTACTAAAACCAGAAATAAATTTGTTTTCTTGCCAGCATCTGGGAAAGGGGCCATTATACTTGAGCTTGATGCTTAATTTTTTTTCCACTTCTAGATTCCAGAATGTCTGAGGGATAGCTATCCCAAACCCGATCAGCCCTGTTACCTGTATGTGATAGGAATGGTTCTCACAACACCGTTACCTGATGAACTCAACTTCAGAAGGCGGAAGCTCTATCCCCCTGAGGACACCACGAGATGCTTCGGAATACTGACAGCCAAACCCATACCTCAAGTAAGACACTTCACAATGGCAGTTTACCTTAAAAATACATTGTTTCTTTAACAAAGGAAAGACTAAGAAGGACTGCCTTTTGTTACCTCAGTATGTTTAATATTTAAAAATTGAGGTGTGTCTTCTATTCCCTGATAGAGACATCATTCCTCTTCTGAAGTTAAACATTTATAAAGGAAGAAAACACCTGCTAACCTTCGGGATGCTTTATTTTTCTTTTTGCTAAGATTCCGCACTTTCCTGTGTACACTCGCTCTGGAGAGGTTACCATATCTATTGAGTTGAAGAAGTCTGGCTTCACATTGTCTCTTCAAATGCTCGAGTTGATTACAAGACTCCACCAGTACATATTCTCACATATTCTTCGCCTGGAAAAACCTGCACTAGAATTTAAACCCACAGACGCCGATTCAGCGTACTGTGTTCTACCTCTGAATGTTGGTAAGCGGGACCCAAACCCTAAAGCGCTCACCTCTGCTCACTGAAAAATGGAAGTTTTGCTTGACAGCTAGCTTCTGTGTGTGCTACAGAATCTCTTGCTTTGGTAACTCTAAATCAGACACATTTGTGCATGTGCAGCTTCAGTAAGAATCTCCTCAGTGTTACTGCATTTTCACAAGCCAGGCTCTTTGTCTTCCCTAAGTTAACGACTCCGGCACTTTGGACATCGACTTTAACTTCATGGAAGATATCGAGAAATCCGAAGCTCGCATAGGCATTCCCAGTACAAAGTACTCAAAAGAAACACCCTTTGTTTTCAAATTGGAAGATTACCAGGATGCAGTTATCATTCCAAGGTAAGTAGTTAAGTGGAAATCAAAGTGCTGGTGATACTTTGTTTCAAAAGGTTGACTTGTTCAGGAGAGAATGTCAGTGGGCTGTGATTTTGATGTTTCTCCTGGGAAATTTAGGTATCTCTTCATGGTGGACTTGTTCTCTACAATTTATGTCCTTAAAAACAGAACCTGAACAATGTACTTTGTGAAAGTCAGATCATCTGAGTGGTGTTGACAGGCTTTCTTCGTAAAATTGCCATCCTTTTAATCCCCCAAGTCTTTCAGAATTTGATCACAGATAATATTTCTCCGAAAATTTTATAAGGAATATGCTGTTAAGTACAAAGGACATAGTAAATCAAAATGTTTTTTCTTATTTTGTAAAAATGTAGGGAATGGAGACTTTTAGCGATAAGATTAAATATAGGCCCTTTTCAAAGAGTTAGAGTGCTGGCTACAATACACTCTTTCTCTGATTCTTTGTGCGCCTCAACGCTGTTTTAAAGGTCAGCTGTCCGCAGACCGTCAGCATCACACACGGTGCAGATACACGTTTCACGTGGCTGGTGTCTGCCATGGGCGGCATTAGTAATGAGTGTGTGTCTACACAGTTGGGGCACTGGAAGTTCTGTACGCTGTTTATATTGGTGAAATCGATTCTTACAGGTGCCCTTCAGCATCCCTGTGCTGTCTAAGTATAGGTAGGCAAGCACGGGCGATCGGAGGTGGGGAGAACGGCCGTTTGGGTTACTTGATAGAAATGTCACTCATTTTTTTCACGTCCACCTGAAGTCTATAACTTGGAACCTAAGTTTTCATCAATATTACTTATTGTTAACCTTTTGAACTCCTACAGTAAAATCATAATTGCTAGTCCATATTAAAGACAGTTGTGTTTTGAAAACAGTTTATTTAAATGGAAAGACCCTGATTTTTAAAAAAAATTTTTGTTTTAGGTATCGAAATTTTGATCAGCCTCATCGGTTTTATGTAGCTGATGTGTACACTGATCTTACCCCACTGAGTAAATTTCCTTCCCCTGAGTATGAAACCTTTGCAGAATATTATAAAACAAAGTATAACCTTGACCTGACCAATCTCAACCAGCCGCTGCTGGATGTGGACCACACATCTTCAAGGTAAGGAGTTTCACTTCCGGCATTTTTCCAGAGGTCATTAGGCACATGTAGGGGTTCACTGTCTCTACTGCCCACCTGTAGACTCTGATTCAGATTTTTTGCTCACACTGTCACCCAGGGTGGTCCAGGGGTCTGTGGTTTAAGTGAACTCTTCAGGTGGTTTGTAGGTACACCGAAGTTGGAGAATCACTGCAGATGTACTTGTTCTTGTCTGTTGGGTAAAACTGTTTTGAAATTTTTACAGACTTAACCTTCTGACACCTCGCCATTTGAATCAGAAAGGGAAAGCTCTGCCTCTAAGCAGTGCCGAAAAGAGGAAAGCCAAGTGGGAAAGTCTGCAGAATAAGCAGGTGACGAACGAATGGTTGTTAGCGTAACTCAATATTTTTAAAGATAAGTTTGAATTTCATAATACCAAGTGAATTAAGAGACTGGTAAATATTTTGGAAATTGCCCGACTCTTGGGTTTTGTTTTGGTTTAATTGATATTATGTGCTGACTTTTATCTCACTGTCTTTTTGGTAAATATGAATGGATCGGCTTTTATATTCAGTCCATTGATACAATTATATCATGAAGTCATCCTTATAAATCCTAGGATAAGACCCATGTGGCCTTCAAGGATTATTTTTTTAATGGTTATAAAAATAAGATTTTGCTAGTACTTATGATTTTTGTTTTTATTTGTTAGTGAAAATTGGTCTGAAATTTGTTTTGCATTCTTCTGTGTTTGGTTTAAGTCCATCTGTTCATATGTTTTCACATTCAAAGATACTGGTTCCAGAACTCTGTGCTATACATCCAATCCCAGCATCACTGTGGAGAAAAGCGGTTTGTCTCCCCAGCATCCTCTATCGCCTTCACTGCCTTTTGACTGCAGAGGAGCTGAGAGCCCAGACGGCCAGCGACGCTGGCGTGGGAGTCCGATCGCTCCCTGTGGATTTTCGGTAGGCCTGCGCCGTCGGCCAGAGAGAGCAAAAGAATGGAATTCGGTTTAAGTTTTAATTTTAAATGAATTGGTTCTTAAAAGATTCTTGAAAATGGATGTCTAATGTGTGACATCAGTGCATCCTTTGATTCCTAAGGGAAAATCGATATAATCCTGTGTTTCATAAATTTGCAGAGGGAGACGAAATACTAAGATCAAAACTAATCATTCTTCCCTCAGTGATGGCAGTTGGAGTAAAAATGAAAACAGGCCTTTGTTACAACCGTGATGACACTAAGGCAGCTTCCTCTTACAAAATCCAATATGTATTGAAAAGTAATTCTCTCAAAACATGCTTTGTCTTCATTATTTTCTTCCCACTAGTGAAGTCTCTGCCTCTAAGGAAATTATTGGTTTAACCACACAAATTAGTTTTGGTTATCCAATTGGCAAGACCGAGATGGTTCTAGAGATTGAGGAACTTTATAATGGTAGGAATTGTTATTAGTTTTCTTTCAAGTAGGAAGCTCAGGCACAGAGAGGTTGTGTAAGTTGCCCAGAGTCACCCAGCCAGTTAAGCAGGGGGCCTGGGATCCCAGGCCCCTCAGGCCGGCTGCTGGCTGCACGGCCTCAGCACCATGCTGCCCCAGGGCCGGGGATGAGAGCGGCACAGCGGGCCGTGTCCCGCTCTCCTTGTGCAGACTTCCAGTAGTGTGGGTTTCTGCTCGGGAAACTGGTTTCTCTTCCCAAACAGGAGTATATTTATAAGGATCTTTATTTATTTTTCACTGAAATTACCCTTTGCTCTAAGCCTAGCCCTTTGGAAGGGTCTGATGAAAACTTACAAAGATGTCTTTGCAGATACCCTAACTTAGACTTCGGGTGGAAAAAATCTATCGACAGCAAATCTTTCATCTCAATTGCTAACTCCTCTCCAGCTGAAAATGATAATTACTGCAAGCACAGCACAATTGTCCCTGAAAATGCTGCGCATCAAGGTGCTAATAGAGCCTCCTCTCCTGAAGATCATGACCAAATGTCTGTGAGCTGCAGCGCGCCCCTCAGTGAGCCCCCCAGTGAGCCGTCTGGTAGACTCCCAGTTGAAGTTTCAACAGATCCGACAGCAATTAATGGTCTTTCTTACAATGGAAATCTTGCCAATGGCAGTTACGACTTAGCTAACAGAGACTTTTGCCAAGGAAATCAGCTGAAATGCTACAAGCAGGAAATACCTGTACAACCAACTACCTCATATCCCATTCAAAATTTATACACTTATGAGAACCAGCCCAAGCCCAGCGATGAATGTACTCTACTGAGTAACAAATACCTTGATGGAAATGCTAACTCATCTACCTCAGATGGCAGTCCCGTGGTGGCCGCGGTGCCTGGTACTCCGGAAGCTGTTACGGTCCTCAAGGGCGGGACGGGCTCTGAGCAGAGTCCTCCTCCCGGGTACTCCTTGAGGACTCTCGGCCCAAACCCTGGACTCATTCTTCAGGCTTTGACCCTTTCAAATGCTAGTGATGGATTTAACCTGGAGCGGCTTGAGATGCTCGGCGACTCCTTCTTAAAGCATGCCATCACCACGTACCTGTTTTGCACTTACCCTGATGCTCACGAGGGCCGCCTTTCCTACATGAGAAGCAAAAAGGTGAGGCGGCGTTCTCCCGTTTCGAGCAGTTAGAGGAATTATTCAGGGTGCCTAAATTGCTTTAAAGGATTGGATGGTTTCCGAGGATGAGGAAAGCACCCGACCTGTGCAGCTCCAGCCTGTGGCATAGCCGCCCAGGAATTGGCATGGTCTGTGTTTCACCAGGGACGCCCGCAGGGGTGGGGGCCGGCTGATCTGCGTGTGCCTTGTTTATCGATAGACATTCTGTCCAGAGAAAACTGTTGGTGAGAGCCTGTGCCCTACTCAGCTGAGATGAGTGGACATTTCTTTGGGAGGGTGCTGCCTTGGCATACCAAGCCTACGAGATGGACAAGACCCACGGCTTTCTTGGAGCAGCTCATCTTCAAGGCTCTAGGGAGCCGGGGAAGGGGGAGGGCAGCGCCTTGCCCGAGCTCTGTGACTGCAGCCTAAGGAGAGTGAGCCCAGGGTTCTGAGTAAGCAGCACTTGAGAACCCAAAGGAAGGGCAGCTTCTTAAATTTAGTGGAATCGGGGTTTGAGGAAGAAAAGTAATCAAGGTAGAATACTCAGTGATGATAAAAGAGGCGTCACAAGGCAGCGTGTACGTGCTTGACAGGTAACTTAGAAAGCTGCCGGTTCCCCCAGCACGCAGGGCAGGAGTTAACAGAAGAGGCGAGTTCCTAGTGCGCCCACGGGAGGGACAAGTGGCAGAGTGTTTGGCTCTCGGTGAACCAGATATGGCGGCAGCAGAAGGGTGGACGTTTCTGAGAAAAGACTTGGAAAGGAAGGTGGGCTGCAGGCCTGTTGTGGAAGGTCCTCCGTGCTCGGCAAGGGAGTTTGCACTTGGAAAGTTGT
The DNA here is from genome assembly GCA_007922815.1 of Macrotus californicus. Classification (NCBI taxonomy): domain Eukaryota; kingdom Metazoa; phylum Chordata; class Mammalia; order Chiroptera; family Phyllostomidae; genus Macrotus; species Macrotus californicus. The sequence continues at coordinate 58,277 of VMDR010001698.1, forward strand.
TGGCACTGTTGAATGTTGAGGGCACTTTTTGCATAAGAGACTATTAGTATTAACAAAGAGGTGGCTTTAAGTGATCAATCTGGTAGCGAATGCAGCGTGATTTGAAAAGCAAGACCAACCCAAGCTGAGCAACCTGAGGAAGTCCAAGCTTAAGCAGAAAATGTGGTAGATCCGAGTTCCGGCAGTAAGGAAAGGGCCTGGGGAAGTGGTAGTTCCGAGGAAGTCATAATTTTAGCCGGCACTTAGGAAGCGCTTACTCTGGCCAGACACTGCTCTGTTTCCTGTTGCATTTGTTAGATGAGGGTACTGGATCAGCAGGGTCCCCTGGCAAAGGAGTGGCAGAGCCCAGCCTGGCTTTAGCAACCTTGCTCTTCACCATTGCACCGACCTACCTTTGATGTCACCCTGTGACACCGGGCACTGCCCTGGGCATTTCACGGGCCTTCTCCCTTAATCTTCCAACAAGCCCCTGAGAGGTAGATGACATGTCCCCATTTTACAGGTAGAAATCTGCCTAGAGAGTATAGGTAGGTCGTGTAAGGTCATCTAGCTAGTCTGGTGTAGTCGGAGAGGGTGTCTGATGCTGGGGCCCGTGCCCTTCACCATCTGCTTTGCTGCCCCCCAGTGTGGTTGGGAAGCAGAGAGACCGGGGTGGGGGTGGGGGCAGGGGGCAGGAGTGTGCAATAATGACAGCCATATTCACTGGAAGGCTGGGGTGAGGTAGACAGAAGTGTAGGAATCAGGGTTCAGGTTGGGCTTTTAGACCTCAAGGGATATGAAGTGGAATGTTCAGGTAACTGAGGATTTTGGACAAAGATACGGTTTGGGGGAGTAGTCTTCATACAAGTGATAGATGAAGCCCTGAGCATGAGTGAGCTTTCCCAGGGGTGGTTGCAGGAAGACAGTATCAGAGGCTACATGACTAGAAAGAACGGTCTGTATACCCTATAAGGTAAGAAAGACGTTAATTGTAGATTTCGAAAACTCATCCACTCGCCTGGTCAGAAGGCTTCAACTCCTATTTCCTACTGAAAAATCCTCTCCCTCCCTCCAGTAAGGCCTTTTAGGGCGCTCAACCCCAGGCACGTCTGTCTTGTAACCAGGCTGACACCCTTGTTCTTCGCCCGGCCCTTGTGCACACAGGTGGCCAGTATTCTTGTCAGAGCACTCGCCCCATTTCTGTCTTGAATTCTGCTTGGCCCACGTTGAGCTTCATATATTCTTTCTTTCTTTTCTATCCTGCCAACCATTTCTGTCGACTTTGAATGTGATTACATCCCTTTCGAGTCCCTGTTGCACTCGATCCTCTCATTGGCTCCTGGGATGTTGTGTTCTCATAGTGTGGAAAAGGAAACGAGCAGTATTTGAGCTGTTACTTTTCAGGCAGCAGAGGAAAGCCCTTTGGCACGTCCTGAGTGTCGGGTGGATGCCACTTCTTGCTGACTTTGTTCTCTAAGAGACGCCTGACCCAGCGCTGCTCCTGGGGTGGGTGCTTGTCCCGTGGGATGGCGTTACGGAGAGGGGGAAAGGGCTCATGCAGAGTACTTAAGTAAAAGGAAACCCAGTTTTTAGAAAACAAAGATGAGGTTGACAGTTCTAGACCCTAGTTTCCCAGCAAAAATGAGACAGAAGTGCATTGATTTGAGTAACTTAGGGAGGAGATGAGGTCTCAGGGAAAGCAGCGTGGAGTGCTCACTGACGTGAGTAAACGTGGGAGTTGTCGCCGATTGCCTTCTGCTCCGTTTTCAGGTGGTCGAACAAAACTGCCTTGAAATACCATCCAAAACAAAGAATAGTGTTTGAGAAAACATTGCAGTTGAAATCATCTGTGGCAAAGGTCCTAGCAATGGCAAATTATTTTAGCTCTGCTCAGCCGGTTTTTACTTGATTTCATTGAGAATATTGTGACATCTTGGACTTTTTATACACATCTTTTTCTGATAGCCCCAATTAGCAATCTGCATTTTATATCATCAGGTCATGCTTTCAGAAGGTGGAAATTGAACTCTTCTGACTTCACAAGGAATTTGCATGTATATGTGTGTGTGTGTGTATCAGTTTTTTTATCTGCATTTAATATTCAGAAATAGTCATCTAACTGCACTGAAGGATATATAGAATTTAGTATTTTCTGCCAGTCTTTACAGTTGAGGACCAGTTACAGTAATTTTGGTGAAAACGTGTTAATATGCCTTGCATGAATTTCAGGAGTGATCCTTTATAGTAAGTGTCTTATAAATTTTTTCTGCTAAAGGTCAGCAACTGTAATCTCTATCGGCTCGGAAAAAAGAAGGGGCTGCCCAGCCGCATGGTGGTGTCGATATTTGATCCCCCGGTGAACTGGCTTCCTCCTGGTTATGTAGTAAATCAGGACAAAAGTAACACAGATAAATGGGAAAAAGATGAAATGGTAAGTTTTTGGTAACTGGAAGGAGTTATTTTTTGGTGATGGGGAGAATTTTGTTCTATTAATTTTTTCTTTTTAGGTATGTTTATAATTGAGTAGATATTTGATATATTGAGTTAATAACTATAAGTAGACTATCTTTTCATTGAATTTACAACCATTCTTGCAATTTTGATGGAAGACAACTTCTATTATCTTGTTTGCCAGAGGCAAAGAGTGTCTGATGTTATGGCTCAAAAAAAGGAAAAGAGAAGCCCTACAGCACTTCACTTTCTTACGTGTTATGGTTTGTGATGGATCCTTACAGTGACCTGTGCTCTCCAGTCTGTGAAATAGTGAGATGCCAGTACAGTCTGCTTTGGCAGCTCAGGGCTTTTCAGGACTGTTTCTCCTCTTGTGACCTAAAAATAATAATAAATAAATCCCCATACATGAAGGTTGTAGTTTTCTGGAGATAGTTTCAGTCTTGCCAGTGAGTGCAGAAGACTCCAAATGTCAGCTGCAGCTGCTTCGTGGTGTCTTGTCTCGAAGGCCACCAGGGGGCACCACAGAGGGCCTCTGTGCCGCTGCAGAAGCCCCCAAGTCCGGTGGTTGGCTGGAAGACTCCAGAGCCCCTCCAAAGGGAGAGGGGACCGCAGGCACTTTGCTTTCCCGGATATTTATTTTGTGCTGCTGATAAACTGGTTCGTTGTTACTTCATTTTTACTTCAGGCCAACGATGAGAATGCCGTTTCTTTCACAGGTTATATTTTCTAACTGTACACGTTCTTATCTTCTTTCTGACATGCACGTCCTAGATATCTGTCTTAAGTGTTTCCAGGTTGCATGCTCTATGACTCTATTTGGATTTTTGCCTCTTTATTGAGTATATTTTTAAGTCATGCAGTATTTGACTTATTACAGAAGCTAAACTTATGTGGAGAAGAAATAAGAGAGTCTTTTAAGGCAAGTTGGGTTAGAAAAAGTACATTTGTCATTAATATAGAAATAGATGGAACCTTAGGGAAAAAAATGTGTAGATTCTGAGAATTTTAGAGAAAATAATTACATTTTTACAAAAATTCTTCTAGTAAAAAATGTATCCTGCCTTGTGAATATTGTTTCATAATAAATTTACTCTTTAAAAAAAAAAAACAAAGTTAGCATAAAGTTGACATTGACATGTCGTTTTGATTAAAAAATATTTTTTAGAGATGTAGCACACAGTCCCTTTCTTGACATTCAGTTGAACTGACACTGTGGCTCTTTGGCTACATTAAAAACACTGTTTATTCCTTCAGTGAGTAACTTATAGTTATTGAAATAAGCTCTTGCATGAAAAGCATGTGCTTAACCCATTCCTGTTCTCCCTGCCCTGCCCCACAACTCACAGGGTTAAATGGACATTACATACAGACGCCGAAGGTGGCAATAACTCAGGCAGAAAGTTCACTCGGACTGTGAGAGAGGAATTTCGTGCTGTGCTTTTATTTTTAAAGAGCTTGAAGTGCTCCTGGAAACCGTGCAGTGAGGTAGAGTTCCACGGTTTTGCAGATAAAGAAACTGAAACCCGGAGGCTTAAGAATTTTGCCCCAGATCACACAGCTTATTTTTGATAAAACCCCACCCTTTTTTTTTGTGCTCTGCCAATTATAGTTTATCTTAGCATCTCACTGAAGATATATAAGGATTTTTTAAATAAAAAATTGTTCAGTCTCTGCCCTGACTGGCGAGGCCCAGCGGGTTGGGCATTGTGCTGCAAAGCACAGGACCCCAAGTTCTGTGTTTCCAGGCCGGGCGCGTGCTGGGCTGTAGCCCAGCCCAGGTGGGGGCGCGTGGGAGAGGCAACCGACTGATGTTTCTCTCCCTCTGCTTCTCCTTCCCTTCCCATGTCTCTAAAAAATAAATAAAATCTTTAAAAAATACTATTCAGTTTGATTTTTTTAAAAAATTGTAATTTGGCCCTTTCTTCCAAGGACCAAAACAATAGTCCAAAGCATCTGATGTTACCCAGAAAGTGTAGGGTTTTTAACAGTAAGGAAGTAGCACCCAGAGGTCTGCCATTGCAGTTCTTTTGACGTACTTCCTTATTCTTGAGGAAGTTTTATAAACTTTTTTTATTTGAAAAAGTGTAGATAGTTACAGGTATATGGCTTGGCTTACTGCTCTTATTTCTTTTCAAACAGTTATAGTTTGTATCTCTTTTGAGTGGCTTAAAATGAAAATATTTGCGATATTTAAAAGTGCTTGACAGAAAGTTTGAAAACTTTTTTTTCAGAATACTCTGGAAAGTTGTCAATATTAAAATTGAAGCACAGCCTCTTGCTTATCCCCCTAAAGTATAGTCTTGGGATTTGTTTGTTTGTTTGTTTTTCATTTTATTGCTCAACAGAAATTTGACATCTTTCTAGCATTGCAAAAAAAAGTTATACCACTACTGAATCCTAGCCCATTATTAAGGTTGTCATTCACAAATAAGCTTTTGTCAAAGAAATTGGAATTAGCAAGGGTCTTCTGGCAGAAATTGGATTGTTGCGTTCCACGTTGGTCTAGATTTTCTTCCATTTTTGTCAGCTCTGCTATACTCTTGTTACCCTGATTACTGTAGCTGCATGGAGGGGAGAGCATAATTTCTCAAATTCATAGCTTAAAGGCTCAGTGATCACTTTTAGTTTTCAAGTAACACAGTTTAGTTTGACATCGTAGCAAACGTAGAAGTAAAACAAGGACAGAAACTTTACTATGAGCTCTGTCACACGTTTTTATTATATAGAGATGGGGACAGAAACTTCATAACGAAACTCTTGCACATTTGTAATGTTACGAAGATGTAAGAAATAATTCTATCTGTTTTTATGTTATGCTCTGAATTGCAAAGATAATGCTTTTTCTACACCTGGAATTTAATTTTATTAATTTGAAAATCTTTCTAAAACTTTGTCAGCAGAATTGAAGACCTCTCTGATCGGCGTGTGAGTGCTTTCCGCTGTGTGCTGCCAGAGTTAGACTTCTTAGCTGAGGCTTTGCTTGTGGATGTTAGTTTTAGCTTCATATACCGTGTATAAAATCCTTAGCTTAAAGCTTCATACTGGATAAAGGTCATTTTATAACTTAGAAAATGAACATTCAAAGAACATGTTTTACTTTGTTTATATGATTAAATAACTTATTTTATGTTAATTGAAAACAAATGGCCATGATTTTAAAGTTGCCTTTTAGTATTTGTGGTTGTCATTTGAAATTATCCATATCCCTTGCTTTTATTGAGTCTCAGGCCCTTTTAAAAGCAGCAGCTATGTCTCCTGTCCTTCCCCAACCCCCCTGCAGGCCCAGGACTGCATGCTGGCTAACGGCAAGCTGGACGCGGCCTTGGAGGGGGACGAGGACGAGGAGGAGGGCCTGGCCTGGAGGGCCCCCAGGGAGGACGCCGACTATGAAGACGACTTCCTGGAGTATGACCAGGACCACATCAAGTTTATAGACAGCATGCTGATGGGGTCAGGAGCTTTTGTAAAGAAGATTCCTCTTTCTCCTTTTTCTACCACTGATTCTGCATACGAATGGAAAATGCCCAAAAAACCCTCCCTAGGCAGTATGCCATTTTCGTCTGACTTCGAGGATTTTGACTACAGCTCTTGGGACGCCATGTGCTACCTGGACCCCAGCAAGGCCGTGGAGGACGACGACTTCGTGGTGGGGTTCTGGAGCCCGTCGGAAGAGAACTGCGGGGCCGACGCGGGGAAGCAGTCCATTTCCTACGACCTGCACACTGAGCAGTGCATCGCTGACAAAAGCATAGCCGACTGCGTGGAAGCCCTGCTGGGCTGCTATTTAACCAGCTGTGGCGAGAGGGCTGCTCAGCTCTTCCTCTGCTCGCTGGGGCTGAAGGTGCTCCCGGTAATTAAAAGGACTGATCGGGAAAAGGCCACGTGCCCCGCTAGGGAGAATGTCAACAGCCAACAAAAGAACCTTTCAGGAAGCCGAGCTGCTGCCTCTGTAGCCAGCTCACGCTCTTCTGTGTTTAAAGACTTGGAGTATGGTTGTTTGAAGATTCCACCAAGGTGTATGTTTGATCATCCAGATGCGGATAAAACACTGAATCACCTGATATCAGGTTTTGAAAATTTTGAAAAGAAAATCAACTACAGATTCAAGAATAAGGCTTACCTTCTGCAGGCTTTCACACACGCCTCCTACCACTACAATACCATCACTGGTAAGGAGCCCCAGGCCCCCGCGCTTCTCGGCAATGAGGCCTTGTGATGATTGCGTTGTTTTGGCCTTGTGAGAAATGACCCGTGCGTGTGCAGACTCAGGGCTGCATGTGCACGATCAGGGAGGAAGCAGTGAAAAATGAAAGGAGCCTTACTTTCCTCCTCTTTTGGGAGCACGTGCAGCCCCTTTGACAGTTGGGCGGACAGCTCTCTTCTGCACTCGTGCGTGTCATCGTGTGTGTCATCGTGCGTGCCACGTAGTCAGGGAAGTGGAGCCGCAGCGTTTCCCTGTGCTTTTTCTGTTGTGTCCCACCCCGGTGTCTCTGAGGCCTACGCAGTGCTGCCTTTGGTTCTTGATTTATTCGGGTATTCTGGATGTATTTCCACATCCTTTTATCATTCTTCCTGAGCAAAAGGGCCTTTCTCTTAGAGGTCTTTTTAAGTCTAAAGATGAATAGATTATAAGAAACTACTTCCCAGAAGGGTGCACTGCCCCGGCTCTGACGGCTGTCATCCTTTACTCTGGGTTATGCTCCACGTGTCCACCTTCCTGTCTTCCGTGGGCTCCATGTCCGTGAGATGGGCAGGGGGTTGGGGAGGGATAGGCACCTGAAAACTGAAGTCGGCTTCAGCCTGGGACACACAGCTGAAGTTGACGTATTTTTTTCTGTATCAGAGTAACAAGGGCTTGAATCCAGGATACCAAAGCAAAGTATAAAGTTTAAGAAAAACAACGTAGGTTAAGGTGGTCTGGAAAATGTAGAGCCAAAAGGTGAAAAGTGATCCAATTCTGGACTAGACAGACAGGTGAAGCGAAAACCTGTTTTCCTGGTGGAGCAGAAGCGAGGCATGGTCGTCTGCTACGCCGTCCTGGGGTGACGTCTGGTTTCTAGCCTGTCTCTGCCCCTGCCTCTTGGGGATGCTGGGGCAAGTCACTTCGTCTGCCCCTGCCTCAGTTTCCTCAGTTGGATGGGCTCTCTTTAATCACGGAGAACATTTAGATTCTGGTTAATACTGATAACTTTCCACATTTGGACAACCAACTGCTTTTGCCTAAGGTCTTGGCTCACTTTCGCAACTCTTCTTTCTCAGTCTCTTGGTTTGTGTCAAATTCAGTATTTCTAATCCAAGTTGAGAAGAGGGTCTTCTTGTGCTAACTGTCCTCTTGTGTAACAGATATAACGCAGGCGTGGCGAGGCCCGGTGTCACTTCGGTGTCACTTAGACACAGTCGTGTGTGAGTGAACCAGCGTGCACTGATGGCCGCAAAGCGTACAGCGGGTGGAGGCGTTTGTGCAGGGCTTGGCCTCCTGGAAGTGCTGGTGTGTGGCGGGGGCTCTGGGACAGTGCCCAGCACCTGCCGGGCCAGCACGGTGCAGGAGAGGGGCTCAGTGATTGTGATGTCACCTGGGAAAGGTTTTTCCTTAACAAGCCATTCGTCTTTGGGCCACTTAAAAATTTTATGACTGCAACTTATATATATAAGGAATGTGCTTAATATGCCAAAAAAGGTTAATTGCCAGAGGCTTCAGTAAGTATGAGATGTTAAGTCATTTTGTCATTGAAGAATATATATGAAAATGAAGTCAAATAAAAGTCTCTTAAATGGCCCTGTGGAACCCGTGTAGATGATTCTGCCCAGGCTCATGGCTGCACTTTGGCTCCTCCCTCAGATTGTTACCAGCGCTTAGAATTCCTGGGAGATGCGATTTTGGACTACCTCATAACCAAGCACCTTTACGAAGACCCGCGGCAGCACTCCCCGGGGGTCCTGACCGACCTGCGCTCTGCTCTGGTCAACAACACCATCTTCGCATCGTTGGCCGTGAAGTACGACTACCACAAGTACTTCAAAGCTGTGTCCCCGGAGCTCTTCCACGTCATCGATGACTTTGTGCAGTTCCAGCTTGAGAAGAACGAGATGCAAGGGATGGACTCCGAGGTTAGTGCTGTGGGGGGTGTGTTCAGATCCGAGGTGCAGCCGGACGTCTGGGCTCTCGGTACTTTCAGTGCTCTGGCCGCACCTGCGCGTTCCCCGGGGGAGCTGGGCCTGCACCAGAGTCTTCGGGGACCTTTTAAACTTGGCCGCCCACACAGGGAGTGGGGGAAGACCCACCAGAACAGTCAGATACTGTGCCTTTCCCGGTCCCTTTCGGGCTTCCAGAGAAGTGCAGCCCTCACCCCCGCGGTAGCCTCAATCGAGGGGAAGCTCCACGGTGTGTATGTGCTCTGCCTTGCTGTTCAGAGTGGGTCAGGAATATTTGCTCCCATTTCAGGTAAAGAGCACAAATACGTATTCTGCTGTACTGGAAGTGGGGAAATCTCAGTTAAAAACCAAGCTTGCACATTTTTAACCATTGGAATTTGAGAGGCCTCTACTGTAAGTTCAGCCAGAGGCTCTCTGGTGATGGAGCTGACTCCAGTGTTTGTGGGCTGTTCTGCAGTTCTGTCTGAAAGGGCGTTGCGGAGATGTCTCCAGCGCCCCCTAGTGCTCACTGCCCTCCGGCTGCATCCCTGTGAGCCCGGGAGCATGCTCTCGCCTCTCATCCCTCCACGTGCTGGTTCCTTTGTTTTTCTTACTTTTGTAGGTTTCTTACAGGAGGTTAAGGAATTCATTCACAAATTCCTCTGGTAGCTGCTTGAATTGTTCTCTCTTTGATTCATACCTTCCCTTTTCTTAATAGCACCAAACCATTGTTGGGGTGGAGTGCATTTCCTTGACTTCCTGTGAGAAACGAAGGGTCTGGGTTTTGGGGCATCGCCACAGGCAGACAGTCGTGCAGTGCGGACGGGATCGAACCTGTGCGGGAAGGCGGTCAGCTGTCGCAGGAGAGAGTCTGTGCGGAGGGGGGACCCGCTGGCAGTGTCTCCCCACGTACACCTCCCAAGGCCAGCAGTCCAAGTGTGAGCCCAGCTTGCAGTGAGACTAGGGGCAGAGACTGGGGGGCAGAGACGTAGAGCAGCGTTCTTTCTGGTCTCGTTCTGTGGGAGTGTTTTCAACTTAAGAGTTTGAGGAATTCACTAAAATTAGATTTAAATTCTCTCAAATAACTGGTTCTGTTCATTTTTGTTCATTCTTTTTCTTCCCTTTGTTTATAGAAACAGGTATAAAAGTTGCAAAAACTGATTGGAAATGTCAAGGTCTTACTTTTCTAATTTACTGTTTGATTTTAAGACAATCTCTTTGCCTTTCTGGGTCTCAGTTTCCTCGTCTGTAAAAGGAGACAGTAAACTGCATGAGTTTTAAAGTATTGCTGAGGAGCAAGAACTGTCTTCTTTTTCCAGTAGTCGGCATTGTAAGTGTTACACAGAACTTTGTGTCACGGAACAATCTGTTTAAAATTCCTGGCACCCTGCTTGTCATTTCTCTTTCACACGTCGTTTGTGTTTATTTTAGAAAACACAAGCAAAAACAAAATTAGAGTCACACAAACACACCACCTGAGAAATAGCCCAGGTTGACCCTTCTTTACACTCAGTCCGTCGTGGGCGCCCTTCCGTGTGCCGGTCAGCGGTACGACTCTCAGGGGCTGGGCGCCAGTCGGTGCGCAGCTGCTGTGTAACGCATTTAATAGTCCTTTGTGGCCAGGTAGTTCCGTTGTTTTTATGAGGACTCCTAACAAACATGTGATAAATATTCCTATTTATCCAGTTACCTCCTTAAGATAAATTTCCAGACATGGAATTGCTATGTCAAAGAATTATGAACCCTTAAAAGGTTTTTGAAATATATGTGAGTTTTTATTCTGTGAATTTGAATACCCGCTATGTGTCAGGTGCTCTTTCACAGCGAACATGTATTAAGTGTTTCATAAAAAGGAGCTTGGAGGAAAATATCTTCTAAACGGCATCTCCCTGCCAAAAGTATTCTGCCTAATCCTTGCCAAGCCACTGGAGGTAGAATCGTTAATGTACAGGTTTTTGATGGAGAGTGAATTTGAGACATTTTTAAAATATATGTATTGACTATTTCTAATTTTGTGTTAAAAGTTGTTTTTTTATTTAGAAATAATCCCTTCTTTCTTTGTTGGGCATAGAATACTAAATGGAAGGGGATTTTTTCCTTTTGTTTTTTCTTGAGAAGTTTGAAACCACTTTTTAGTTTCACATAAGTAATGTTTGTGAAGAACCTGTTACAACACAGTGGCCTGCCATGAACAGTTGGTGTTGTTGCCTCTGTTACAGACGTAATAAACGTCGTAGCCAGGAAAAGACACACGCCTCCGTGGACTGCCTTTAAAAATGGCCTTTGTGCTCACGAGCCGCTTTTCTCTCCGTAATAGCTTAGGAGATCCGAGGAGGACGAAGAGAAGGAAGAGGACATCGAAGTCCCAAAAGCCATGGGAGACATTTTTGAGTCGCTTGCTGGTGCCATCTACATGGATAGTGGGATGTCCCTGGAGATGGTCTGGCAGGTGTACTACCCTATGATGCGGCCACTCATAGGTACTGTTGGCTCCCCTTCGAAAGAAGCAAAGTCAGAATTAAAAACAACTTCAAGGGTATTATTTACATTATTCTTTCATTTTGATTATAGAAAAATTTTCTGCAAATGTGCCCCGTTCTCCTGTGCGAGAATTGCTTGAAATGGAACCAGAAACCGCCAAATTTAGGTAAGCAAAAATGTGCATGGAAAAAATTAACTTAACTTAAAAACGAGGCGGAGGGAGTTCTCAAAGATGCCATAAACGAATGGTTCTGAAAAATATTTACACTGGGGCACGCTCTCATGCCGTCTCCACTTGTAGTCTGATTGACTTCTCTCTTCGTTTTCGTAAAGCGATGCCGAGTTAGGAGGAGGCACGGCAGCCCCGTCTGCCGCTGGTGCGCCGTAAGCCGTGGTGCACGTCTCCTTTGTGTGGTGTCAGCCTGCACACGGGGCTCTCAGCCCGAGAGTGCGCCCTCCGTGCTGACTGACAATCATAATAAATACTCCTGACTGCTAATTCAAGCTGTTTGGCCCCTTTACAGCCCGGCTGAGAGGACTTACGACGGCAAGGTCAGAGTCACCGTGGAAGTAGTAGGCAAGGGCAAGTTTAAAGGTGTCGGCCGCAGTTACAGGATCGCCAAATCTGCAGCAGCAAGAAGAGCCCTACGAAGCCTCAAAGCTAATCAACCTCAGGTTCCCAACAGCTGAAACCCCTTTTTAAAATTAAAAAAAAAAAAGGCAGAATTAAGGTGGAAATACTTAAATTGAAAAGGATGATTTTAAAGTTGATACTGAGCGGAACGAATTGAAGGCAGAATTTAAGGTTTGTTTCATATCAAGATAGATTGCAGAATAAAACATTTAACATGTGTATAAAAACTTTGGAACTAATTGTAGTTTTAGTTTTTTGCGCAAACACAATCTTGTCTTCTTTCCTCACTTCTGCTTTGTTTAAATCACAAGAGTGCTTTAATGATGACATTTAGCAAGCGTTCAAAAGAATTATTGACAGTTTGGGGGTTTTTGTGTTTTGTTTTGGTTCTAGTTTAATTTCTGTCACCTTTGCTTAGTGTTAGGAGGCCCCGGAGCTGAAGCCTCAGACGGTCCCTAGAGTGGTGTTAGAGCCCGCGAGCCGCCCTCCGTCCGCGGTGCTGCCAGTCTCACTGCATCGGGGAGCCCGGCTGGGAGGCTGCGGTGAGCGAGAGGAGGGAAGCGTGCCAGTGTCGTCTCTGTCTCTGTGCTCCATCGTGTACGGTGACCTCCCCCAGGCGCGAGCGCACTTGGTAGTAAGGGACACATTTCCGTGAGCATTGGCTGGCATGTCGGTGAAGCCAGTTTTAGTTTTCTCATGCCACATAGTCTTGCATAAAAAAGGTTCTTGCCTTAAAAGTAATATCCTCACGGATAGTCTTGCATTTTGGATCTTTTTTGGAACAAACTATTTTTACATTCCCTACATTTTGTTATGCATTAGATGTTGAGACAGCGTGATACTCACAACTTACTAGTGTAGTTGTAACTTTAGTTAAAATAGGATATTAGGGTTTCTGTCACGTATTTTGAAAACCAGAATCTGTAGCCTATGGATTTTTTAAAACACCGTAATGAAAATGATCTTTGGCTCACCACCCAATTTTACTAAAAAAAAAAAAAAAAAATCCCTCCTACTAGGTAGTTCCACTGATGGAAATTGTTTGTGGCAAATAATTTTGCCCTGTAGGCTGTTTCTCTAACAAAACAAACTTTAGACATATCACACCTAAAATATGCTGCAGATTTTATAACCCATTGGTTACTTGTTTAAAGAAGCAAAACCCAGCACCTTCACCCTTAGCCTCCCGTGAGTTTCTTGTTGTGCTTCCCACGGTGTCGCATGTGCATTTCACCTACCAAAGCTGTGCTCTTCATGCCCGAGAGCTCATGTTGGCGGTAAACTGCCGTGACTTTGATACATCTGTGACGTAGCTCATTAGTTTAGATAAACCAGCTCGTTATTTCCATCTTTGGAAAAGGAAAAAAAAGACATTTTTAGGCATTTGCCTAAGTTTCTTTAATTAGACTGGTAGGCACTCTTCACTTAAATACCTCAGTTCTCCTTTCCTTTGGCACGCGTTCCCCGTTCGGTGCTACATTTATGTGTTATGCTTGAAGTTTTAATTTTTTTTTTTTGCACTGTACCTATAATACCTCTTAATTTACCTTTATAAAAGCTGTGGGTCAGTCTTGCACGCCCACCAACACACCAGTAGAGGTTTGCCGCAGTTCACCCCGTTAATTATGCTTGAAGTGGAAGGAAGCTGAGCGGAGGTGTGTGTGTAACCTTTTCTAGCACACTGTTCTGAGCTTGATGCTTCATGCGGTGCTGCACTCGCGTTGTAGCCTGCAGCTGAATACTGTGCTCGCTCTGTCCGCACCATCCGCCCAGGGGGGCCCCTGTACGCCTCGCCCGAAAACTGTCAGCTTCACCCGCTGAGGAGACCTGAGCGCAGGGGACGCTAAGCTTCCCTGGTGTTTGTCGTCTCCAGTCTTACACGTACATTGGGACGGATCTGAATTATTAAATGAGTTTTTGAGCAAATTAATTCGGGTGGACTTATTTTTAAAATACCGAATTCTGGCTTGGCAACATAGATTTCTATTTGTTTGGTTTTTTAAAAATAATCTCAACGTAAGATCTGGCAAGTTAAAACCAAGCAACTCTTGAGTAATATAACTGTAAGCTTATACAATGAATAAGTAAGGCTGGGTGTGAATTTTACTTATGAGGGTGATTTGTGATGAATTTATATCACCAATCTGAGTAATTTATAAACTACCTGCTGCCAGGAGCTTAGGGCTTTGCATTGTGCCTAATGCACTAATCCCGGTGTTCAGGGATTCTCTCGCCTCCTGGCACCAAAACCAGATTGTTCCACAGTTACAATTCCCATTGGGAGAAAAATGCCTCAATATATTTTGTAACCTTAAGAAGAGTATTTTTTGTTAATACTAAAAAGTTCAGACTTCGATATGATTAGGTCATACATTCTCAGGGGTTCAAATTTCCCACTACCATTCAAAATGTTTTATCAACAGCAAACAAGCTATTTCTTTCTCTTTTCTCTCTCTCTCTTCCCCTTCTCTCTCTCTCTCTCTCTATTTCTCTCTCTCTTTTTGCTGGAGAAAAGTAGCTGATTTTAATTTGTGGCCCACACTTTGAAGCATCCTACGATCCCCTGGTTACTAGGTTGAAAACGAAAAGCTATGAGTTAGACCTATGAAATGGTTATGAATGCTTTTGTGCTGCTGACTTTAATGCTGTAAAGATTTCCCTGGTTTAGCTGGTTGAAATGTTTTGTGTCCATTAATTAAGGGAAAAAAAAATCACTCTGTGTTGCCCCACTTTCCAACTGTGTGTGTGTCATCCCTTTGTCCTGTGATTGCCATGTGCAACTGAATGTAACACGGAAATCCCACCCGCGGGGGTGTCCTCGTGCGGCCGGCACCCCTGTAAAGGGCCGGCGCAGCCTGTCTTGAAAAGCAACTACAGAAATTCCTCATGATGATTGTGTGGAGGCTAGTTGGCTTGGACCTTCATTGTAAGTGTTTTTAATTTCCTTTGTAATATCCCTTCAGCAGTCCTAACGATGCTGCGCTGCGTATTGTGACGGCCCCCGCCCTTCTGTTCATGTAGCACAGACGAGCATTGCACTTGGTACATGCTTTACCTCATTTCAAGGAGCGTGGGTTTCGCTGAGGAAGAACGGGGTCGGGCCTCGCTGCTGTCTGGATTGCCGAGTCTGAAAAGATCATTGTGATGCCTGCAATGTGTCATATACTTGCACAACTTAAATAGATCATTTTTGTCCGTGGCATTTTTACTGTTTGTGAAAGTATGACAAAGATTTGTTAACTGAACTCTTAATTATGTTTTAAAAATGTTTGTTACTTTTTTCTTTTACATTATGTGAAGTGATTAAATTTAGAATGACCTCTAACACTCCTGTAATTACCTTTTAAAATACTAATATTTTTATTTTCTTAATAATAGCTTACCCTCAGAAAGATTCAAATTACCCTGCCTAAATCGCAAGAGACTTGAGGCTACTTGGGTTCTGTTGGCTCAGTTCATAAATACAATTATCCACCCGGCAGTCAGCTCCGTCAGTCGTTACCTGAGATCGGGCGGTGGCTGCGGAGGGCAGAGCACAGTCAGAACACGGACCCACCACAGCTCAGTCTCGAGGCCCAGTCGATCTAAAGCTTTATATCTTGCTCTGTTGGAGTGTGTAATTCTCCGACATGGGATTTCAGCCACCACACTGGCACCTGGTGTTGTTGCTGAAGCCGTCTGCAGCGATGCCGAGCCCCTGACCGGCCCGTGTTCTCTGCAGAGAAGCCCGTGTCGCGTCTGTGGCCCGCACGGCCCTTCCAGTCACACTCACCTAGGTGTCTTTTCAACCACTGGCCACCTTTCAGGAATTTGGTTATTTCCTAATAAGTGTCTTTACTTTGTGTTGTACATGAAAAGTTTTCAAGGTGTGTTGAAGACCAAGGATGTCAGATGATGTTACAAGTGGCTGGAGACGCCAGCGCACCGTCTAGGGGTTTGCGTTGAGACTGTTGTGTTTCCCACTAGCAGTGAGATGATCTTGCGAAACTAACTTGTAAATATATTTTAATCATTTACTGCTTTTTTTCCAGTCTGTTTTTATTTGGACATCAACCGCAGACAATTTAAATGTAGATGTATTCAGAATTCACTGCGGCAGCAGGTTACCTAGCAAAGCTGCGAAGGTGAACAGGAAGTAACATTTCTGGCTTTTCTGCTGTAAATAGAGTGAAGGAAAATGACTAAAATCAAGTAAAACTCACATATAATTTGATTGACAACAAAATATTTACCATTACATGCTGCAGGTGTTTCTGAGGAACGTGACGGAACTCGTTCATGCCGTAATCATGCTGCAGAAGTCTGCAGTCTGCACCTTATGGTCGATTACCTTTAGTTTTTTGGTTTTTTAAATAATTGTAGCCAAGTAAATCTCCAATAAAGCTATGGTCTGTTCATGTTCACTGTGTGTCCTTTCATCTTTTCCTTGCCTCAGTTGGATCGGCTCGAGTGGGGGACGGCACAAGCAGTTGTAGCAGAAATGACCTTTAAAGGGTTTTCATTCCACGGGCAGATGAAAATGCGTGTTTTAATGTGATGAAATTTTGTTTGCCAAGTTCTGCCTCACGTCTACTTGCAGAGTTGCACGGGAACAATTGTCTTTTTCTTTCTCAAGCTTTAAATGACCCCAGTGTGTTTTTCTGCAGTTCTGCCGCATCGACTGATGCGTTCCAGCCCTGGGTTACTTATGATAGATTTGACACATTCCTTAAGAGAATTCGGTTATTCTGAAATCAAGTGGGCAGAATGTCCAGCTTCCAGGCTTGCAGGACCCACTTCCAAATTGTTGGTTAAGAAAGAATTTTATTATTTCAAGCTTTGACCCAACCTTCCTGTAACCACAGTAAACTAAGCGCTGATAGAAATGACTTGGCCGTAGAAACAAGGTGGTAAATGCAAGTTCCTTAGAACAAGAAAAAGGTTTTAGTTTTCCTTTGTAAGAGTTTAAATTAATCCCTTCCTTTCCCCTCCGTCTCACTTCTCTAACCGAAGGAGAAAATGTGCATGCATTTCAGTCCTGAGGAATTGGGTTAAGCGCTACGTGCCTGCATGCGTTGGTGTGACTGCCCAGAATCCGTTGGGTAGTGAAGGCCAAGCCTCGGCCACAGCTCCTTCCTGCCACCTCTCGACTACGTCCCTCGCCCGCAGAGAGCACACTGCCAGGCCAGGCGTGTCAGTCTGCAGACCGTGATGTGCGTGGAAAGAACCCAGATGGAAGTGCACATTTTTCTCTTCGTGCAGCTCCGTAACCGGAGTGCACGTTTAGATGGAATGGTAGATGTCGACTCAGCGGGCGCAGCCGTGGGCTGGGCCGTAATCTTCAGACGACACTCGGAGAAGGGGGTGCCCCCAGGGGGGTGCAGGCCAGGAGCGGGCTTCCCAGCCTGCCTGCCAGGCCTGGCGTGAAACCACTCTTCGTCTTTTTGTTTCTTTTCGTGGCAGAACAGGAAACTTCCCGTTTTAGCCATTTATAAGGGTATAGTTTTAGTGGCTCTAAGTTCATTATCATTGTTATGTGACCACCACCATCCATTTCCAGCACTTTATCTCAAACCGAAACTCAGTCCCCTCAGTCCCCGTTAAACACTAGCTTCCCTTCCCCTCTCCCTCAGCCCCTGGCAGCCACCCTCCTGCTTTCTGTCTCTAGTCTGACTATCCCAGGTCCTTTCTCCACTGGGATCAGACAGCACATGTCTTCTGGTGTCTGGCTTTTTTATTCCACTTTGCATACCACGTGAGCCTTCAGGGCCCATGCATGTTGTGCCATGTCTCAGATTCCTTTCTGAGGCCGAGTGACATTTATATACTTTGTCCATTCGCGTGCTGATGCTGGGCGGCTGCCACCATTCAGCTGTTGTGAACGGGTGCTGCCGCGGACATCGAGGTGCCCACACCCGCGTCCCTGCGCTCAGTTCTTCAGTGCACGCGTCCAGACGTGTGGTAGCTCTACGTTCGACGCTCTGAGAACCGCCATGCTGTTAGCGCCGTGGCTGTGCCAGTTGACATTCTCACCAGCCGTGCACGTGGGCTGCAGCCCCTCCGCCTCACCAACACTTGTTTTCTTGTCGACAGCTTTTTCTGATGATAGCTATGCTAATGGCGTGAGACAGCGTCTTACTGTGGCTTCGATTTGGGTTTCTCTGCGTGGTGGCGATGTTGAGCGCTTTTTCCCAGGTGCTCTCTGGCCATTAATGTTTGTTCAGAGAAACATGTGTTCACATCCTTGGTCCGTTTTTGAATTGGGTCATTTGTTTTTGTTGTTGAGTTGTAGGAGATCTTTATATATTCTGGACACTAAGCCCTTACTAGACTTTCTCCTAGTCTGAGAGTTGCCTTTTTAACTCCCTCGAAAATTCTCTCTTGAAAAAGTTTGAATCGCAAAACTCACTGGCCTCGGCTGGGCCTGCGGTAGCACAGGCTGTGGAGCACGTGCCAGGTGCCCGGGCGTGCGGGAGTTTGACACGTTTTATGCCATTTAGTCCTCACCACAGTGACAAAAACGGCTCCGTTCGGAGGGAAATTACAGCACAGAGACTGAACCTGAGAACTGCAGGCAGACACCACCTGGATCCCAGCACCGTTACTCGGGGCAAGTTCATGACTGCCTCTCAGCCCCACGTCCTGGCCTACACCATGAGGCCAGTCATTCAGACCAGGGAGAGTTCACGTGAGATGCTGGGCATGCCATAAGCCCATCACATAAACGCTAATTGTTCCTGCGACCCCCGTTTTACAGATGGGGACGATAAGGCACAGAGAAGTGAGGCAACTTGAATGAAATCACAGTAATGAGTCAGGGCCTTGAACTCATGTCTGCCTAAATCAAGAAATGTTTAACTGTCATTCAATAATTCTCTAACGTATGTGGATCTTTTGAGATGAAGGGGGCGTTAAGATGTGTGGCTGTATGTACACGTGTTACACGTATTTCCTGTGGAGAAGGGAACCAGAGGCTGACTCGTGAGCAGGGTAGGCGGCAGTTGTGGGATTTCTGGTCCTTTGTTTTGAAGGTGACCCGCTAGCTTGTTTTTTTCAAATGAGGAAGAGTCAGGTCTTCGTTAGAGAGCCGGGCTCAGAACATGCCTTTATGACCCTGCTGCCTGACTCACAGCAGCCTGAGAAACTAGCGACCTGCCTGGTGGCCACTGACGGACTGCGCACGGTTCCCCGTTTTAATAACACGCAGCTAAGTTTGATGAGAAGCAAGCCCCTGTGTGAACCTCTCTGCCTTTTTCCTCCTGCTTTTGCATTCCCAGTGTTTTGAAGAAGGAGAAAAGTCCCCCTCCCTCAGTAAAGCCACTCCTGTCACGCTGTAAGGTGTCACTGTAATTGTCACCAGACTGTGGTGGAGCTGTGGCTTCAGCTCCAGTGTGTCACACGCGCACACAGCCTCACAGCAGAGGCTCGGCCCCTGGCGGCATTTCGCCCTGCAGAGGGCAGGGGGTATTTTCTGACCTGACCACTCCCAGTTTTTCTCTGTTTCAGTGGGGAGGGTGGCAGTGGTTGGTATGAGTGTAACTGAGGGTCTAACCAGAGCTTAAGTTAGATGGTGAAGGGTTACTAGGGTGCTGTGTTTACCTTGAAAGTTTTTTTCTAACTTTTTTTGGAAATCATTTTTGATGAGCTGTGTGTTGATCTGGATGGTGTCTCCCACTTCTCTCTTTGCTTTGAACATTGTCTTTCATTTGTAAGACTTCCCGCCCTCCCCCACTGGAGCAATTTCCAGGGATGTTGAACACATGTGATACGGCAAAAAGGGGCTCCATGGTTACCTAAGTTCGGGCGGTCGTGGTTAAACAAAGTCAGAGGGGGCCGTTCGCGGGCCTTCTCAGGTTCTCGATTGTGCCTTGGGGCTCATAGAGAGGGCTGCGTCCCCCAAACGGATCAGACCCCAGGCCTTCACAATAAGGCTTGTGGGACCAGCATCTGAGCAACACACCTGAAGACATGCTCTCTCTCCCAAGGGCCCTAGGCAGATGGTGAGCCGCATACCTGGTGGTGACAGGAACTCAGCCTGACGGGCCTGTCAGCCAGCCGGCCCGAGGTCACATGGGAAGCTGACCAGCTCTCCCTGCAGTTGATGAACGGGAAGGGAACCCTAAGGTTCTCTAACTCCTTGGGTCACTTTGGCTCCCCGTTCATGGCAAGTGAGTTTAGGTCCTGTGGTCCTGGCTGAACTTGGCTTGCAATGAGGACTCATAAAGCCACTAAAATGTACATTTTACGTCAAAACGGGTTTGGTGTGCATGTCCAGGTGCTGAACCCTAACAGTCCCAAAGCAGGACACGATTCATGGAGCCGGCCTCCCTCAGAGAGTCGAAGGCCGTTGTCTTCCAACGACCCCAAGTCTGTGGTTTGTAGGGAGCCCTTTCTGGGTGCTGTCGCCTCTGCCCGAATGCCCTTGGGACACCTTTACGCAAGTAACACCACCCTTCCCTGCAGAGCTACCTGGATGTCGAAATCCCCAGCAACCTCTTTCCTGTACCCAGCCTGCCCTCGGCCCGGGTCTCCACCACAGACCCAGCCCCTTCTCCCAGCACATCTCACCCTTGTGTCGCCACTTCTGCCTGTCCCCGAGCTGCTGAGGTGCAAAGGACTGTTCTAAACACACCCCTCCACGTTCCAGGTCCCAAGTGCTACTGCACTGCCCTCTCTGCTGTGTGCAGATGTGGGTGGCTCTTTAGGAGACAGCCGAAGCAAAGGGTCAGGAAGGAAGGGCTGGGGGCCAGGGCATGGCTTCTAGCAGAGGAGAGGGAGTCTGCTTTTTACCACCAAGGGGAATGGGACCTGGGTCCCTCCTGAATGTGTGTCACAGTCTTGGGTGAAAGATGGCCAGTCTGACCCTGTTGCTACAGTTGGAGTTGAAGACCCAGTAGAGAAAGGCCTGGAAGAGCCCAGAGCCCTGCGTTGCCCGGAGATTGGTTTGAATGGACACTGGATCTTGCAGCTGATTTTTCCTTGTTTGCTTTGACTGCTGGGCAACAGGGAGCCAGATTCCTAGCAGATGTCTAGTTCATCTATTCATTTAAATGTTTATTAAGCACCTTCTAAGTGCAGGGGACAGAGCAGTGAGTGCATGAAATTCTTGCCCTCATTACAGGCAGTTGCATCCAAGTGGATCTGGGTGGGAGGACCGGCTGCAGCCACAGCAGCGGGCAGTTGTTTTCTGGAAATAAAACCCTGTGTTTCTTTTTGCCCCTTATTTCCTAATTCTCCATTCTCCTGTTACGTCACCTGTACACTCATTGTTGTCAGAGGTGGTTTTGGGGACGAGAGGAGCGATATCAAACATTGATATGCTTAGTCCAAAATACATTTCCAAAGTGGCTGCTAGGGTCGGACGGGAGCGGGCCCAGGTGAGTAAGGGCTTCCCGAGGAGCCTTTGCCGCGAGGTCCCAGGGGACCACCGTGGTACGTGGGTGCCGGCCGCCACAGCGCGCGTCCCGTTTTGTGAAGACCAGAGACGACAGCCGGCGTGGCTCCTCGCGTGACGGGGGGCGTTGTGCTCTCAGTCTTGTTGCGCTGGGAGCTCAGGCTTGCGTGTGGGCAGACACCGTGGGGCACAAGTTGCTTTTATGGGAAAGTGTGTTTGAGCTGTAAGTTCTTTTAAGAGCTGCAAGGCCACTTTGGGTTTTGTCGGGTGGGTAGTTATTTTTGCTTCTATTTACCTATTTGGGAATAAAGGGCTGAATCAGTCCTCTCCACAAGCCAGAATCCCAGCTTGAGGTCATGTTTATAAATAGAACATCTAGGCTTTCCAGAACTCAGACTCACTGAAACCAGTTTTGTTGACAAAGGGGAGGTCCTGTCAACTAGTGGTGTGAGCATTTTTAGGCAGCTGGAATTTTGGAGTGGCAGACACACCCCCAGGGCCACTCAAGTTTAACCCTCCTGTGCCAAGGATGCTGAAAGAAGCCAGTCCGCGGGGGCCAGGCGCCTGCACCTGGAGGTAGCCTCAATCCATCCACTGCCTCTGACCTCTGTCTCCTTGTCTATACAGTGAAGGAGTGGGCTTACACGATCTACTAGCCGTTGATGATACTCAAAGCCACAGAAACTTAATTTATGAATGCAGAGGTAGATTTGAATCATGGCTGGTCAAGGCTCTGAATTCCTAGAGGCCAAGGTCATGTTCAGGACCTTTTGCTCAACATGTATGCATTCATCCACGAACATGATCCAGCATTGATTGTGGCTGGGCTCCCCCTGGGTGCTGTGGGCTCAGTAGGAACCGGTCCGATGGACAAGTCTTACCATCGGTGGTGAAGGTGGGGTTGCAAGGGGGGGCTGGGAAACAAACATTAAATAAACCTGATAGTCTTAGGGAATGGCACTGGCTAGGAAGACAGTGAGACAGGGCAGTGTGATGGAGTGACTGGTAGAGTGATGTGGCCAAGTTTAAACAGTAGGAGGAGACGTTTGTTGAGTCCCTAGTACTCTGATCACGTCCGCTGAATTTCATGGGAGAGTCGGTGCTACCTTCCATTTTAAAGATGAGTAAAGATACGCAGGGAGACTGAAGACACAGCACCTTCCATTATGGTGGGGACA
Source organism: Macrotus californicus (assembly GCA_007922815.1). Classification (NCBI taxonomy): domain Eukaryota; kingdom Metazoa; phylum Chordata; class Mammalia; order Chiroptera; family Phyllostomidae; genus Macrotus; species Macrotus californicus. Next base: position 80,508 of record VMDR010001698.1, read on the forward strand.
ATTGTGTACCTATAACCAAGGAACTTCAGTCCAGTGTCCCCTCCAATAGAGGACTGACCAGGGCAGAGTAGAAAAAGGCTGGAGGATTAAGGGAATGTTTCCTGACGGGTCTGAGGGATGAGTGGATGCTCTTGCTGTAGTAGTAGGTCTGGGGCATCGTGGACGTCTGCAGTCTCTTCAACAGACTACGTCATTCCTGGGACGACGGGTCCAGGGAGGCCCCTAAGACTCGGCTCATATTTGCCCGTGTCATAAAGTCCTGAATGTCTGAGGAATTACTGAAGGTAAGCGATCACTATAAATCTTCAAAATTAACTCTCACATTTTAATCCAAATATACGATTTCAACGTGGACCGTGATGCCCCTGCAAACATTCTAAGAGCAGGCTGATTTTTCTGTGTTGTAGTTTTAAACCTGTGTTTCCCCAAGCAAATCTCTTAAGGCTCCTCAAGCAAAGACAGGGCCTAAACCAGACCAGTGAATCTGAGTTAGAATCACAACAAAATCAGAATCCTGGGTGAGTCCAGGTGTCTGCATTTTTAAAAAGTTGCTCAGGTGACTTTAATGGGCAGCCCGAGGTGAGGAAATGAGGAGGTGGAAATGGTCTCCCACGGGGCTCTGCAGAAGCTGATGGAGCCAGGAAACGGGGAGTCTGCGGGGCTGGGCCTCTCCACTCAGCCAGAGAGCTCTTCCGATTTCATCTGCTCTGTTTATTGAGCTTTCTTAGAACATTGTGTTGGAAGAAAGGGCTCAACTGTAAGAAATTAATGTTCGAAAATCACCAGGATGGAAGCCTGTTAGGAGTCCCCCACTGGACACCCCATCTGTGGTTCCCTGTACTAGGGTTCCACCCCCACCCTCGAGATCTGGGTGAGTACCATTTCTGCACTCAATGCAGCTGCAGCCTCCCTTCCCAGGCCTAGCCACCTCTCCTGGATACGGGGGCTAATCCCCAAATGTGGCCACACGGCATTACAATGAGGGGTTTGATCGCCTCCTTGTGAGTTACTGCCGAGTGCCCTGGTGAAGGGTTGAAGGTATTTGAGATCCTTTGGGATCCAATGCGAGATATTACTAAACGGGACTCCATTTAATAGGTGATAAATCTTGATATTGTAAGTTTAATATAGTTTGATGGCTGTAAATCCAGTGAATCTACTGTAGGAATTTGCTGTGTGTTGCATTTATGAAATATTTAGTCAGGTGTTTTTAAAGGTATGACTTTTCTCATAACTTTTATGGACTTAACAAGAAAATTTCATACTGGTGTCAATGTGCTGCTGTTTGTGGGCCTTTGAAATGAAAAAGGAAACCGTTTTGTAGAGGGGTTTTTTTGTATTATAAGAAAGCTCTTTGATAATATTCACAGTAACAGCCAAAGGAGGAAGCAGATTTTAGTATCCTTAAGAATATATTTTAAGATAAGCAACTTAAAAGTAAGCTTCTATTTGATGTTTAGGCTGTAGATATTAGGGAGAGATACATAGATGGGTTAAAATATGGCCAGGGTGGGAAGCTGGGGCCAGTCCACTAGGTTGGTGGCCATGTGTGTCTGTTTTGAATCGTTGTGTGACAAATTCACGTAAGTCTGACAGCTCAGAAGCCACATGCACTCACTCCCTCACGGTTTCTGTGGCTCAGGAGTCTGGGCACAGCTCCGCAGGGCCTTCTGCCTAGGGGCTCACAGGCTGCCACTGAGGTCTCACCCGGGCTCAGGAGCCTTTCAAGCTCACGTGGTGGTTGACCGAATTCATTTCCTTGAAGATGTGGAAACCCTGGAAGCTTGCTTTTTCAAGGCCAGCAGGACAGCTGCCCCGCCCACTTCAGTCTCTCATTTCAGAGAAGGCCTTGCCCCTTTTTTAAAGGGTTCGTTTCATTAGGTTGGGCCCACCTGGGATAATGTCGATTTTGTTTAATTCAAGGTCAACTGATTAGGGACCTTAATTACATCTGCAAAATCCTCTCCCCTCTGCCATATTACATAACCTTGACAGTCACATCGAGTCTTAGTCTCAGGTCCTGCCCACCCTCAAGGGGAGGGAGGGTGTTATACTGGGCGCGTATGCCAAGGGGCAGGGGAGTCTGGGGGCCGTCTCAGCTGTCGCACTATGGCTGTGACCTTAGACAAGTCTCTTCTCATCTCAGAGCTTTCCTTTTGAGAGCTGCCACACAGCAATGGTAGCTCCCGACCATCTTGGTGGTCACCGTCGGCCTCAACGAGAGACTGTGGGGAAGCGCCGGGTGCGGTGTGCCGGGTGCGGTGTGCCGCGTGCGAGGGGCAGGCGGGAAGTCCCCGAGTGGGCGAAGATGTGGGGAGTGTTACTAAGGCTGCAGCTCTGCCTCGGGCGGGAGATACCAACCGAGCACCAGAGTGGACGTAAGGAGGGGGACAGGATGGACAAACCCTCCCCTCCTTTCCTTTCATCAGCGGCCCACATGGGCACTGAACCCACTCAGATTGGCGTCCGCTTTTCACTGCAGTTGCTTTTTCAGATCCCCACACTCTGAGCGGTGGCCACGGACCTGTGTTTTGAGGGGCGGATTAGCGATGGATGTGTCCCGTGCTTACTATGACTCTGATGCCCTCCCAGCCCTGCACTGAGATCAGAAAGACGCCGTACTCAGCATCTCTGTGACCACCCGTGAGTGGCACTCAGGGGGACATGCCCCCTCCTTCCCGCCACCCCCCCCCGCCCGTGGGCCCCCTGATCATTTTGCATTTCACAATCAGTGCAGGGCCCAACTGGACTCAGGAAAAGACCGTTCGCTTGCGCCGCTGCGGCAGGTCGCCGGTAGGCTATTAGCCAAATTGTATCTGGAGCACAGATAACCGCTTTCGCCATTGTAACCAAAGGCGCCCTTGGCACAGTCGTAATTACAAACGCAGGGAAATGGAGGGAAAATCCATCTTATTTAAAAGTGTTTTAGTGTCAGCAAACACGCTGCGATGCCATTAGGAAAGTTTTTGTTAAGGACACATTCGACTTGAGGTTTTTAATTTGTTTGAAGTGTTTTGCTAAAACAGAATTATGTTGGAGTTTACATAAAAGTAGAGAATGACATGAAAAGTTTTAACTTAAGCAGCAAAATATAAAGGCTAATCTTATTTAAAAGTAATATGTATGTCTTGATTGAGTGCCCAGATCCTCTCAACTGGGACTTTTTAGTGGAATCGGGTCTAAGCTGTTACACTGAGTTATACCGAGAAAGGGTTTCCTGAGCTTATATTGCCAGACCTGAAATACTCTTGTGGCTGCATTTAATAAAGAAACGAAAGTCTTGAGTAAGGGGATATGATTTTTTATGACAGAAGGAATGCAAATAACTTTTAGTCTCATTGCCTTCACTGGGTTTGGTTTGATTTGATGGCGTTTAATAATGACTTATAACCTGTGCTGACAATATGCAGGCCCGCACAACGTCATTTCGCTCATTTATTCTGCTCGCTGTAAAAACAAAGAGATGGCAAATAAATACATGGAATGTTCATTGTTTGTCAGAGGGCCCAAGCCAAGAGTTTTCAGTGACCTTTTAAAATATGGTCCCAGGCTAGTACTAAAATGTCTGTCACTCAACACGCACACTTGCATGCTTTGACTCTTTAACCCACGCATCTTGTGTTTTTTCTCCTTCAAATGGGCGTATGAGTTTCCAATCGGCTGCCCCGATTTAGGTTTTTGCATCGGAGGATTACTGTAAATTGCAGGCTGACAATTACAATACGCAGGGCACCGGCGAGTTATTAATGGGCTCGCCTACTGATGGCCTTTCAGCGCTGCCTCGGCCCTGCTGAGGCTCAGCCTAATTAGATCCAGGGGCAGGGGCCCCTGCGGAGGAGGCGAGTGGGGAGGGGGGGGTCCCCAAGACCCCACCCCCCGCGGAGGAAGATATCAATTGATTATGTATGGCTCCTGTCCGCCATGTCGGATCTCTAATGACTTGTATTGGCTTAAGGAGCCCTGCCTGATTTGACAGCGTCAAGCTCAGCTGACAAAGACCAGCAGGTGACTTTAATTGAGGACTTCGATTGCAAGAGGTTTTTATGGAAGACAAAGCAACAGTTCAACAGACACAAAAGAGGCCTGTAAAAAAAAGAAAAAAAAAAGAAAAGTCTGTAGTCTCAAACGGGACTGGGACCAGGCCTGGAGTTAGCTACTTTCCTTTCGCTCCGTTTACACTTTTTTTCGTCCCTCCGGTGGTGGGATCAGGAAGGGAGACCCCTCTGCCTCCCCCATCCCCGCCCCTGGAAATTCTGCAGCCGTCTCTCCTCTCTTGGGTTTCAATATTTATCTTTAGGGATAAATTATGTCCAGGCATAAATTATGTTTGACACATCTCGATGCTGGGGGAAAAAATTAAATTTTTCACTGCTCTGAAAAACATTCCCCAGAACATATCACGCTCAGAGCGCGTCCTGAAAGGGCTGGGCGTGCTGTTTAGTTTTACAGAATTAAATGGATGGTCTGTCTGCAGCATCGGAAGGCGGGGGATAATGATCAGTGAGTGAATGAATGAAAAAAAAAAAATGACGGCTGATAGGATCGCAGACTTGGAGACCCGGTAAAGGAGGGGAGAGGGAGGGTTAAGCTGGGTCCGGCCAGAAAGCTACTCACTGGTGGGATCAGTTAGAAAACTCCCTAGAAGCCGCCCTGGTGTTTGTAGGGTTGGGCCAGCTGAAGGCGTTGGGTCATCCAGGAGGCTCTGCGGCCAACATTTGCTGGTGGCCTCTGATGTGCGCTCCATTCCAGGGGCTCAGAGGGACTGTCTCTACCTTTTTAGACACTACCTGAGCAGTTCATCGTGATCCTGTCCCACAAACTCCACCTCTTGTTCAACCAAGCACCCTACACTTTGCCTCACCCAACTCCTTGCCAAGTATTTTCATGCTTCCAGCCTTTGCATGTGCTACTTTCTCTGCCAGAATTTCTCTTCCTCTTCCCTCATCTTCATCTTGCAAAGTCTTTCACGGCACAGTTTGGTCACCTCCTCCAGGAAGCTTTCCAGGTGCTCCCTTGCCCTCCCCCAGCTATCCTGACTCTGGAGCATGCACTGTCACCCACTGTGCTGTGTTACCTCACACAAAGGGGTGGAGACTCTTGACTATCCAGCTGACTGGCCAGACCACAAGTTGCACATCAAGAAAGGAACTAAAGGAGTCTCAGAGTTGGAGAGAAGGGAGAGATGAATTCTAGGGAATGTGGGTGGAAGCAGAATCAGGGGACACTTAGAAGAGAGGTGGACCCTGAGCCTGGGCAGGACTCTTGTACAGTGGTGGCAGTGGGGTATTCTGGGTAGAACTTGGGCTCCGGAGGTCAGTGGTCCGGTGCCAGATAGTTTAAGGGCCGGGAATGTTGTCCTCAAGGACTCCTGATTGGGAGACTCCAGGGTCCGTTCAGCCGAATAGCCTAGCTTGGTCCACAAGTTATGGACAGGTTGGCAGATGCCCCTAAGGCCCCAAAAGTGCGAATTCATACAGTCTAGCCGCCCTGTGTGCTCCCACTGTCATGGCCTCAGTCTCCCACCTCTGCTTTGCCGAACAGCCCTCTATCCCCACCCAGCCCTCCTCCGGGAAGCCTTCCTGGATTCCGGGTCTGGGTGGCACTGACAGTTTCCTCGAGCACCTGCCTATCACGTGTTATTGGTCTTGTTGTTGGCATTTCTGGAGCCCCACGGTGAGCTGCTTGGAGGCTAGTGTCAGATGCATCTCTGTGTCACCCAGGGTGGCCTCTGTCTGTTGTTGAATGAAGGGGGAAGCCCAGCGGAGGAGCTGATCCCAAAGAGCTTTCTCCATCTACCAGTTTTGGAAGTTGCTTGATTTGTTGTTTTAAAACATCCAACTTGGGACTCTTGAGTGATTATTTGTCTCTGGGGATCTTTCTCAGGTAACTCAGCATTGTGACCAAGGTGGTCCTACCTGGTTGCTGAGCATCTGCGGAGGACTGGGCTCTGTGGGGGTTGGTGGCTCTTGCCATGGAGGTGACCCTAGTCCAGGTGGGGAGGTGGCTCAGAGGCAAACAGAGAGCAGTGTGGTGAGAAGAAACCCGCACTCGGGCCAGGGAGGTAGGGAAGGATGGAGACAGGGCATCCTGGATCCTGTCTGAGAGGAAGGAGAAGGTGAGGACTCTGTGCTCGTCATTCCTGGTGCTGGGGGTGGGGACAGTCTGAGCTCCTGCAGTGCAAGGACCATCGAAAGTCGACTTAGTCTCCCTCGGGGTCTAGTCCAGAGCCTGAAACAGGAGGTTTTTAATACATATGGAATGAATGAGCAGATGAATGAATGAATTTTGAATGTGTGGAGTGGGTCCTAAATCTACACCCCAGCCCGATACCCCCAGTGCCTTCTGCTCTCCTCAAACCCAGCGTGTGTGGTGGACCCGTTGTTCCCCTGGCTTTCTCTGCCAGGCCACTGGACCTGCCTTTCTCTTTCTCTAGAATCGCCCAGCCGCCTTCCCTTCCCTCCCCTTTCCTATAGAAATGTCTCTCCTGCCATGACTATTGCCAGGCTCTGCCCTTCCTGCTGGCCTGTCTGGACCTTTGTCATAGCTCCCGAGTGGATGCCTGTCTTCAGCCTTTCTCTCCTGCCTGGGCAGCTGTCAAAATTTTGGACAAAGACTGCTCAGTTCCCGCCCAGCCCTCCTCAGATGCCTCTTCCCCTTCCTCTTCCTCCATGCGCTGTCCCCTCCGCCTTGCTGAGCATCTCCAGGTGGCTGACCCGTCCCAGTGGTCGCCTGGCTCCTGCCTTCCCCCTTCACCTCAGCTTCCCTGCCCATCCACCACCTTCACTTGGGCCACACATTCTAGGCTCCATTCACTGGCTGGGTGACCTTGGACTAGCTACTTACCCATGACCCTCCTTGGTTCTTGTGTTGCTAAGGTGAGTGGGTTGGTTGGAGTGAGCGGTCAGAGATGGAGGTGACATGATGTCATGGAGAACAGCCTAGTGTGGAGTCAGACAGGGCTGGGCTCGAACTCAGACTGTGTCATTTACCAGCTGTATGACCTTCTGGCAAAAAGTGACCCTGACAGCACCATTGGGTTGTTCCAGTGCTTAGCACAGGGCCAGGCACCCGTCCCCTGCCAGCTGGCCCCACCCCCAAATGACAGAAAAGGGTACTGTCCTTGGCTGTCACCCACTTGTTTTGAGGGTGCCATGGATGCCTTTTCCCCAAAGGGACCAGCTCTTGGGGACGTGGACCCTGGAGCGGTCCAAAATTGCAGGCTAGCTTGGAGTTGCTGGCTGGACTGAGCTTGGCAAGGTCAGGTGCTCCACGGCTGAGCTGGTGTCCCTGTCACTGCTCTGGCCTGGCCACCTCGCAGTCCTTCTCTGGAAAGTCCTCGCTCTTCCTCGCAAAACTCAGGCCTTGGCTGGGCCACTGGCCTATGAGCTCACGGGGCCCTTGGGCGGCTGGAAATCAGCTATGGCCCTTCACTCATCACTCGGGGTGGGGAGTGGAGCTGGCCTTCCACCCTGCTGGGAGGCTCTTGCGGGAGGGTTTGTGAATTTCATCCTCGGTCCAAAGATGCAACCGTGATGGATGGAGGTTTTCTGGCCAAACTCAGCTGAAAAGGGGCCCCGCATTTTTAAGTGTCGGGCTGTAAATGGCAGGGCTGGAGGATGGAGCGCGGGGAAGAGGACATGGTGGGGTTGTGGACAGGAAAGGGGAGGCTGGGGACTTATGTGCTCAGAAGCTCACCCAGGCGGGCTCAGCCCAGAAGGTGGCAGTGCCAGGGTGGGCGTAGCTGTCCCTGCAGAGATCACTGGTGCCTCCCATGCATGAACCACCCACCCTGGCCCTGCCTAAGGAGCTTCCCATGACAGGCATCCAGGAAAAGAAGTGGTCTGTCACGGGCTGTGGAGATGCAGCCCCAACTCTGGGCAGCCCTAACTCGGGCCGAGCAGCTTTTGGGGGCTGGGGACTGTAACACGAGGTTCCTCTGCCTTCGTCAGGGAACACCCAGATGAGGGGCCTCTTTCCACAACCGTGCAGCATGAAAGCTGTGTGGGACATTCAGATCTCCCAGTAGAATCCTTCCTTCCCTCCTCAGACCATTTTCTAATGGGGAGAATGGGGCAAAGAGAGGGGACGTGGCTCGTCCTATGTCCCCACCTACCTGGAACTTGCCTGGCTATGGACCTGAAGCAGCTGCCTGCCCGGGACCCTTTTCACTTTATACCACATGGTCCTTCTTCACTTCTTCCCCCACCCCCACCCCCTCCTCCACGTTTTATACTTTTCTTCTCCAGGCTCTTTCTGTCTCAGTCAACCCCTCAGCAAAGGGAAGAAGCCAGGACAGAGGGGATTTTGAAAAGGAGTGTGTACGTGGGAAACCGCTGGGAGGAGCTGGGAGAACTGGAGGGGACATCCTAGATGATGGAAGCCATCTCCAATATGAGGGCTGTGTGGGGTGATGGGGAGGAAGAGGAGGTGTGGAATTGGGACGCCCGCAGAAAGAGGGAGGGGCAAGATGGGGCGGAAGGGGCCCTGAGGAAGGAGGCTGGAGACCCAAGATTTTGTGGGGGGCTAAGATACCCTGAATTTTTTTGGAATAATGTTGGGCTTGAACAAATATATAACTGAGGATGATGCTGATGATAAGGATGACATGGTAACGATCTTGACAACGGTGATAATGAGGATGGTGACGGTGATGATGATACAATGATGATGATGATGATGACGATGGTGATGATGATGATGGTGGTGATAATGATGAGGGAGATAGTGGTGTTGATGATGATGACGGTGGTGATGGTGACAACGGCGTTGATGATGCCATGACGACGGTGTTAATGATGACAATATTGACTCCCGTGTGTGACCATGGGTAAGTCCTCCACTTCCACTGGGCCTCAGTTTCTCCATGGACAAAATGAGGAGGTAGGACTTCAGCCTCCTTCCCCCTCTGAGGTTCTGTGATCCAGGGAGAGGACCAGGAGGAGACAGGAAAACGTTCCAGGAGAGAAAGGAAGCAGGCTGGAGGAAAACAGGCAAGTTGGGGCTGAACAAACAGGAGCGGGGAGGAAGCCCCTGTGCAGCCACGAGACAATGGAGCCACCTGTCCTGAAAGTCTCTGTTGTCCCCAGGCTGGGAAGGCTGGGCTTCTGGGGATGAGGAGTGGCTCCTGCTGGGATGAAAGCAGGCTCCCAGCACAGCCCACCAGGCGCTGACAGCACCCCACGTCCTGCCCAGCAAGTCCTCACCTGCTAATCACATCTACCAGGCCTGCCCCTCCGGGGATTTGGCTCTACACAGTCACTGCCCCACCCCCCAAAGGGTCTGGAGCGAATCATTAAAATATCAAGTTTCCAGCCTCTGGGGGATGAGCAGGTGCTAAAAAGAGGCCAAGCTGGATTTGTCAAAAACCAATCAGCTCTCACACACCAAATATCCCCTCTTGGTGCAAGTGAGGAGCCCGGTGTTTAGGGGTGTGAGAGGCAGTGGGAGGGGGCGGAGAGGGGGACTCTGGGAAAGCACTTAACTCCAGGGCACTAATTAGTTGCCCTCAGGGCCAGACAGAGCCATGGGGAGCTGGAGAAAGGCCCAACTGTCCAGCAGGCTTAAGGCAAGAGAAATCACCTCGTGCAGCTTCTACAAGTCCAGGTCTCTACCTGTGGGGGAAGTTTATGAAGTTTGGGCCCCGTCTCGCAGGCCTCCTGCAAGGGACAAGTGGGCCCATAGCTGCGGTACATCTGTGTGAGCTGCAGTGTGCTGAGGAAATGCCGTTTATCTGTCTACTCCTTCGGCCTAGCAGGGGCACCCAAACTTTTCGTGTCTCTGGGCCACACTGGAAGAAGAGTTGTCTTGGGCCACACATTAAATACATTGTGACACGGAATCATAAAAAAATCTCATAAAGTTTTAAGTAAATTTACAGTTTTGTGTTGGTCCTCATTCATAGCCACCCTAAGCCACACGTGGCTGGTGGGTCACAGGCTGGACACCCCTGGTAGAGAGTCAGAGCGACCGCTGCGTGCCAGTCCCAGGGAGGTAGGCTGCGGGAGCCCAGCTTTTGCCCTTGGCCACCACGTTCTTCTTTCTCCAGTTCTTCCTCGGCCTGTGACCACAGCGGGGCTGTCTCTACTGGCTTATCCTCTGCCCGAATCTGGACATGAGGGCTCTTCAGGCTCTGCCCTGGGTTCGGCTCTGTTCTCCACTCCCTTCCTCCTCAGTCTCTGTCTTCGACTCCTACGGCCACAATAACTCTGGGTGCCAATGGCTCCCCAGGCCTCAGTCTCTCGTCCAGAACGATCTTCCCACTTCCAGATCCATATTTCCATCCACCTCCGGCACTCTCAACATCAGCTCTTTGAGAAGGGAGCATCCCCCGAGCCCCTCCAAAGCCACTCCTCCTGTGCTCAGGGAATGACACCAGCATCCGCCCCATTGCCCACCTCAGAAACCTGGAAGTCACGCTGTGACGTCCGTCCTCCTTTGCCCATCCGCCAGCCAGGGGTGCCCAGGTCCCGCCCGTTCTTCTGTCAGAGCTCTTGGTTTTGGTCATCTTTCCCCAGCCTCCCCTCTGCCCTCCCGTCCCCAGTGCAGTCTTTTCTGGCCCCCTCTCTGCAGTCACCGCGATGGTCTTTCTGAAACGCAAACCTGAGTCCAACCCCCTCCCGGAGCTCTCTGGGCCTCAGAAGCTCCTTCCCCACCTAGGGGACCTGAGAGAGCCCCTCTGTACCTCTATGGGGCCTTGCTGCCAAAGGGCCATCTTCCAGTAGTTTTTACCTACTTACCAGCCTGGGTCTAAGCAAGTCGCTTAACGCCCTCGGCCTCAGGCCCCTCATCTGTGAAATGGAGATAATACAGGCCCAATGCACAGACTGGGCTGAGGGTCCAATGAAAAAGGTGTATTCGGTATTCGCACACTGGGTGGGTCATGGATACTTTCTGTGTGCGAGAGCAATATGCCAGGGAGTACCCAGAAATGCAGGAGGGACGTGAGGTTCCTTCCTAAAATATCAGTTTTACTCAATTCTTGAGGCCCAATATTTTTTTATGTATTTAGTTCTCCAATATATTTTTATATTAAAACATGGACATATTGATTAAACAAATAAGCAAGCAAAATATAACCAGAGACATTGAAATTAAGAACAAACTGACAGCAACCAGAGGGGAGGGGGGTGGCAAAGAGGGGAAAGGGGGAAGGGGTTGTCAAGGAACAGGTATACAGGACACATGGACAGAGCCAAAGGGGGGGTAGGATCGAGGGTGGGAGGCGGCGATGGCTGGGGTATGGGGGGAGTGGTGGGGGGAAAATGGAGACAACTGTACTTGAAAAAAAATCAGCAAAATAAAAACATATTTTAAAAAACGGACATATTATGGAATTGAATGCTTGAGAAGATGCTGATGGTGGCCTGCCCATATCTCCTCACCCTTCACAGGTGGGGACAGGAGACAAACCCGCTGGCGGCAGCCCTCAACCAATGAGCAGCCAGCACCGGTGCACCCATGCCACCCATGCATGTGGAGGGGGGCACTCGTGGGTGGAGAGCTCTGAGGTGTGCGAGCTCTGGGGGTGTGCCTGCCTTGGCTCCAGTAGCAGAGGGGGCAGTTCCCTTCGTGTCCCAGCCCCCACTGGTGCTCCTGGGGTCCTTCCTCTCACACACTGATCTTGGGAGTGGCCTCTGGGAGAACGAAGCTCAGACAGGACTCTGTCTACCAACAGCAGCCAGCAAGGAAAACGGCCGTAACAACACCTATAGCTGCCGATGGGTGTGCTAATCGCTTTCATGCACCGCCCTCACTTAATCTCCCATTTCCCCAGCAGGGGGTTTAGAGAGGCTTCGTGCCCCCAGGCCACGCAGCTGGTGAGAGGCCACTGTGATTCCAGCTCCTGAAGAGTCTTCAGTGACCTCTAACCTCCAGGCGAACAGCCATTTTGATCAGTGCCCTGTGGTGGAAACTTCTAGAAGCATGACCTGGGGAAAGCTAGGTGGACTGCCATCCAAGTGGTACTGAGGAGTCCTAGGAACCCAGAAACCCTCTGGGCCAGGCATTCCTCACAGGTCACCACTCCGTGACACCTTGCCTTTTTAACAGCCCTCTCGCTGTCCCACTGACACAGACACAGGTCACGGGGCACCTCCCTGGTTCTCGGCCGCCCGGATGAAACCTTGCAGCCCATGGAAGGCAGGGCCAGCTCCATGCTGTCAGCTGGGATTTTTCATGGAAAGCTCAAAATCCCGATTTCTCGTTGAAACTTCCCATTTTAAGATATTAGCTGCTATTTAGAGACGTCTCAAGTCCTACCTCTGGTGGCCCAATTATCCCCATCTGGGGCTGAATTTTGTTCACAGCTGCCAGCTGGTGACCCTGGCTGTGTTGTGACACTAGCCAGAAGCTACAAGGGTTGTGCCTTCTGTGTCCTGTTCCCTAGAGAAACCCAGATCCCCAACTTCCATTATGGTGAATGGGGGACCCCTTCCTGGGCGCAGCCGGAGAGCTGGGGATGAAATCTCTTCGCGGGCGCACGCCATGAGGGGCTGAGCTGAACCTCCCTGTTCAACCAGAAGACCCGAGGTGGGCAGGGGTGGGAGGCTGCCAATTCCTACCCTCCAGGCAGTGTCTGCACAGAGGAGAACCCGCCCTATCCCGGCCTCCTGGGCTCTGTCCCCATGGCTGGCACTGGTGCAGCCTGGTTGGACCATGGTGGGAGGGGGCTGGTGCGAGCGCCTGGCGGGAACCTCCTCTCTGGCCTGTGTGGGTGGCTCTGCCCATTGGTTAGTTTTCAGAGCCCGGGGCAGTGGAGTTTGCTGACAATTGCCAAAGCCCTGGGTGAGCGGTGAGCCACCAGACTTCAGAGGGCTGTGGGTGTTTATTTAAAACCTTACAAACAGTTTACAGCCAATGCAGCAGAGTTTCCAGGCCAGGACCTCACTGCTTGGCGGCCTGAGAGGCTGCAGAAAGGGCAGACATCTAGCTGGCCCTCACACGTGAGGGGTCCTTGGGGACGTGCCTGCTGATGGGCAGCCCTGGGAGGGTCCTGGCTCCAGCCTTCTTTCACATTCTGTCGTGGTTCCCTCGTTGTTGTGGGTTGAGTTGTGTCTCCTCAAAAGACATGTGGAAGTCCTACCCCGAATACCCGTGAATGTGACTTCATTTGAAAATAGCATCTTTGCAGACATAGTCAAGTTCAGGTAGAGATGGGCCCTAATCAAGTATGACTGGAGAAGGCCATGTAAAGGTGGGGACAGAGATTGGAGTGACGTCGGCACCAGCCCCAGGTTGCCAAGAGCAAGGAAGGATTCTTCCCAAGAGACTTCAGAGGGAGGGGCCCTGCTGAGACCCTGATTCCACACTGTAGGCCTTCAATATGGGCACGGGGGAGGGGGGGAGGCCGGGGGCAGAAGGATGGGTCTCTGTTTTCAGACACTCAGGGTGTGGTTCCTCCTCCCAGCCACCCCAGGAAACTGATGCAGCCTCCCACCTGCAGGCCCTCCGCCAGGACTCCTTCACTGCATATGCCTACCCAGAGCTCTCCGGGCTCAGACCCCCTTACACCCTATCTTGGGTATGTTCACCTGGATGCTCCCTGGGCCCCTTCAGCTCAGCTTTGCTGCAGCAGGGACAGCTCGCGCTCTTAGGTGGCCTGGCAGGTCTTGAGGTCCTTGGCGCTCCCAGACCACAGGGCCCTGGAGTGGGTGAGCAGGAAGGTGCAGGCACCACCTGAGAGTGAAGAGGGCACAGTCCTGAGCACGTGATTGATGACTGAATCGGACACTCAGGGGAGCTGAGGATGGGACCTGGGACTGGGAGACAGAAGCAGAGCTCCTGCCCTCGAGGAAGGTCCCAGCTGCCCTCCGGCTGCGGGGCTCTGTGCTCAGTGACCTCTCAAGTGACCTGGTGGAGTGACTGGGTCTGACATTCTGTGCTCTCCTGTGTGTGGGGGGCACGCGGGGCGCTGGCAAGTGCCACGCTCGTTTGTTTGATTTGAGTCCATCTCCTGGTGTCCACAAACTCACTTCTGTTTATTTTCCCGAGAAGCTAAACAAGTCAGTGAGACTGAGCAGCTCCACGCCAGACATGCGTTTTCGCTGTAAAAATATTTTTGCGGGTCAGAAAATTGCACCAAAACATTTTCACAGGCAAAATGCTGCTGGGGATGGGGCTAGTCCGTCGCGGGGGAAGGGGCTGTGTGCGCGTCCCGGACACGCGTTTCAGTGACAGCAACGGCAGTGTTGGGAGCACCTAGTTAGTGTTTGTCGGCAGCTCGCCGTCAGTTCCTGTGTGAGGTGTTCTCACCTCCAGCCCCCCCTCCTTGGTCGGTGTGACGGCCATCAGTTCTACTTTGCAGGTGGAGGAACTGAGGCCCAGAGAGGTAGCGTGACTTCCCCAAGGCCACACAGCCTGTGAGGAGCAGAGCAGGATTAGGAGGCAGGTCTGCCTGACTTCAGAGCCCATGTGTACAAGAGCATTGGAACCAGCAGGGCTTCCTCCAATCAGCTCCTGGGATAGGCACAGACGAGGCAGGTGACAGGGAAGCGCTGGGCTGAGACCCCTAGTCTCCCGGCCTCCCTGGCTGAACTCGTCACCTTGCTCTGTAAAGCTGGATGTGTCATGTGAAAGCAGCCAGTACAGATTTGGGGCACGGCTGAAGCTCTTGGTAGGCATTTCTACACACAGTGACATCATGGGACACGTCGCAGACCTACTAGAACCACATCCCCACGTCAGAGAACGCACCCCTCTGAGCTGTGATTTCAGGACTCACAGGGAAGTCACCACACGACCGTCACTTGATTTATATTCAACTATGTGTGCCCAATAAAAAAATGGCTGTAAAAGCCAATTTAAATAATGCAGGTGAATCCCCCTCCCTCGCACCACCCTCCTGGCACACAGACGGTGCCTGGGACCAAGCTGGGGGCTCAGTGCCCAGGAACTCCCAGGTACACTTCTCCTTCCGCCATGGCTCCACACCCAATGGCTCGGTGGGCTGGGGCTCAGGTGGGGAAGCGGATCCATGGGGGTGCAGGGAGGGGCAGGGCTGGGTGGGCTCCCCAGGAAGTGGCTCTGACCCCAGGCCAGGCAGCAGGGCACCCTGAGGTGGTGGGAGGAGGTGAAGCGTGGGTACGTAAGTGGGGGTTCTTGCCCTCTGTGCTGGTGTCACCTCTTACCCAGGGAGGACAGATGCCCTGTGGGTTTGCGTGTTATCCTGCTCCCCAGGGACAGAGCCATGGCGAGCCCTGTCTGTGGAGCTGGGCAGTGATGGATGGCACAGAGTCAGGGCCCTGCTGACCTTGAGTGAGGGAGCTCTCTGCTCCGGCTCTGCAGGGAAGCATTTCCAGGGTCACAGACCATACCTAGAGCTGGGGCTTTTAGCCACTGCGGAGGCAGGGCAGAGCATGACGACCCAAGGGGCATGGCCCAGGGACTGCTCACAGCTGGGACAATGACATCCTCTGATGGAAGCTTTTAGAGGGGTCAGTCATGCCCCCGGCACACTCGTGGGGGCTCAGTAACTGGGAGGAAGGGAAGTTCCTTGGCGGTCGGCCCCTTGTCTGTGCCAGGCGCTCGTCTGCCCCTCAGCTGCGGAACCCCTTCAAATAACATCACGGTGCCAAACAGAAGACGTCACACGTTCTCGCTGTTGTCTCTGTACACCCCAAACGCAGCACAGGGCGGGCACAAGGGGGGGTCTCTGTAAACAACGCTTGAACAGAACTGTATAATATTTAGACCCATTTAGTCCAGGATGATGGCCCATTAAGAGGGCTGGATGTGACTGGCTCTCATGTTAGCCTGGGGGCAAAAGATTTTATACACCAAACATTCTCCTTTGCAACTCAGGAGAGCTGCCCAATCCTGGAGTGTGTGTGTGTGTGTGTGTGTGTGTGTGTGTGTGTGTGTTGGATGCACTGTGTGTGTGCACACATGTGTGGTGGGGGAACAGAGATCAGCTCCAGAGGGGGCTGTGCTGGTGGCTACATGGACAGATGCCAGGGAGGGGTCCAAAGGGCCAGGGCATCCAGAAGCGAGTGGAGAGGTGGGAAGCCATGAATCTGCCCCTAAAGAGAAGGGCAGGGGATCGAGCTAAAGACTCAGCCAAGGTCTGGCATGTGATAGACGCCGAGAGGACTGGCAGGCGAGGGACAGGGGAGTGGTGGGGAGCAGGTCCTCGTCTGCACAGACAATGGGGTCACACTGATGCTGCTACCACGCTGCAGTAGCGTTTCCTGGACATCCCTGCGTGCTGGCCCCTCTGCTCAGCCCTACAGACACCGTCCCACTCAGTGCACCCCAGCGTCAGGGTGCAGGGCTCCGACTGCCATTGTCAGTGGATGGCAGGACACCAGACACACGAGATGACTCGTCCAACATCCCACAGTGGGGGGGGAGAGGTAAAGCTACAGGCAGGCCCGAGGTTGAGCCACTGTGTTGTGGGAGGACCCTTGTCCCTGCTTGTTGCCCACATATTCTCACCTTCTCTGAGGATTAATTTATGTGTCAGCTTGACTGGGCCACGGAGTCCAGACACGTGGCCAAGTATTATTCTAGATGTTTCTATAGAGGGTGTTTTTGGATGAGATTGGCATTTAAATTGGTGGACTTTTAGTAAAGCAGATTGCGCTCCCTAATGTGGGTGGGCCTCGTTGAATCAGTTGAAGGCCTGAATAGAACAAAAGACTGACCTCCCTCGGCAAGAGGGAATTGTGCAGTAGACAGGTGCTGAACTTGAACGCTGGCATTTTCCCTGGTTCTCCAGCTTCCCAGGCCACCCTGCAGATTTTGGACTTGCCAGTATCCATAATTGTGCAAGCTAATTTCTTAAAGTCCATCCATCCATCCTATTGGTTCTGGTTTTCTGGAGAACCCTGACTAGTCTATCTTCCCAAGAGTGGATGGCAGTAGGAGGGAGAGACCAAGATTGGGCAACCTGAAATGACTTGAACAGAAGCTTCTGGCATCCAGAGCGGCCCAGGAAGGCAGGTGAAGCCAAGGTACTGTGAGGGCACAATGGGTTTCTGAGCAGGTAGAAGCAGAGCAGGAAAATGAGTGGAGTCTGGACAGGGCGCCCAAGACTAAGCTTACCTCTGCCATGCCCGCGCTCTGTGCCCATGCCCAAGCCACAGCCCTGCTACATGCTGCCGTTTCCCTCTGTCCAGGTGTCCCTGCGTACCAGATGGGCTTTGGGGTCCTTCCTGTCTGGGGTTTTCAACAACCTTCGTAGGAACAGAGCAGAGCAAAGAACCCCATAGAGGACGCCGTCTTCCTGCCGGCACCCTTGTGTAGGCACCTGCTAGGGACCACTGCTCACTTCCTCCAGTGGGGACATGTGGAGACAGAGCTGGCAGGAGAGCTGAGTTTGGTCCTGCTTCGGCACGTGCTAGCCGTGTGGCCTTGGGCGGACTGGCCTGGACTCTGTGTCCACTTTCCCTCTCTCCAGAACGGGGTGGCAGTGTTGCCTCGCTAGCTTGTTCTGAGGGCGGAACAGGTGATAATGCAGGGCTGGCACCTGATATATGTTTTAAAGAAGCAACACCGGCCATTCCCGCTGAGCTGCTGGAATGGGCAGCCGCGAGGTGCCTGACCTTGCCTTCCTCTGCAGGCTCACAAGCTCTGTCTCCCCACGGCCCCCACAGAGGCTTCTCTTGGAAACATAGAGGGCGCTTTGCTCTGAGGCCTCTTTCCTGGACGTGCAGATAGCTAAGTTCTCCCCACGTCTTCCCCTGGTCCTTCCCCTGGTGCGTCTGTGTCCTCAACTTATAATACACCAGGCCGATTGGAGGGGGGCCCACCTAAAGGTGCCTGTTTTACATTTATCACCTCTGGAAAGGCCCTGTCTTCAGACATAGTCACATTCTGAGGCTCTAGGGGTTCGAATTTCAGTGTAGGGATTTCGGGAACACACAATTCAGCCCACAGCACCTTGAAAGGGACAGGATTCACTTGTCCTCCACCAAGGCATTGGGAGACTGAGTCACCAAGAGATAAACGACTCACCCGAAGCCTGTCACCAGCACAGGGCTGGGCCACGTCCTGTTTACTGTGTGCCAAAGCTCTTCCTGCCACCAGCCCAGGCTGCCTGGAAAGCTGAACGTGTCACCTCCCTGCTGCTGGGTCCCATCCCCACAGGCACACCTCATCAGTGACCAGGGCCTGGAGAGAGCAGGGCTGCAGCCCCGCTCCCCAACCTCACACGACATCAGGTCGTCCCCCTGACGGTGGCCTTGGTGTAACCAGACATCCAAGTCCGATGTCACAGAGTGAACAATCCTCCACGTGGTATAAACAGAGTCTAAATCAAATGCCAGTGAAAGGCTATTGCCTTTTAAATAGGCCCTGACAGCTGTGGAAAATATTATGCCCAAATAGAACCCTTACATAGGGCAGACACTAGTGCGCGCAGAACCCCTGAGTGGGCCCTCTGGATCGCCTGTAAGATCGCATTTTGTTACGGATTGGATGTATTGCAGTGAGAACATAATCGCATTGTGCGCTGACCTGTTTTTACCGCTCCGCGTGAGCGGCACTTACCCTATTAGACGGAGCAATGTTTACAGATGGAGAAATAAGGACACGCCGATTTGCTGTGTTGTGGAAACCCGAGAGCGGCCCGGGGCAGGGCCTGGGTTTTGTTTGTCAGAGGCCCTGTCCTGATGGAAGCGGACAGCCTTGACAGGCAGGGACTCAGAGCAGGGGCACGAGAGCTCCTGGCTCCTGAGTGTCAGGTCCTTGCCACCGAGACCCAGGCCGGGGGGACCCTCGGTGGGGCACAGTTGAGCAGAAGGCTCTGGCCTGAGGGGGTTTCGTTTCTGTCCACCTGCGGAGGCTGCGCAGAGAGAGGGCTCGGGCTTCGGAGCTGGGCAGACCCAGGGCTGGTCCTGGCTCTGTGCCAAATGATTCTGTGGTCTTGACCTTCAACTCTCGGAGCCTTGGTTTTCACGTCTGAAATGTGGGGGTGACAACACCCGTTTCACAGGTCCCCGTGAAGAATGAAAAGAATATTAGCAGATGGTGCTGGGTATTCAAGAGCGTCCCTTGTTTGTGTGTCTGTTCCCCAGTCAGAGCACGTACGAGAGGCAGCCGATCGATGTTTCTCTCTCACGTCGATGTTTCTCTCTCCTTTCCTCTCTCTCTAAAATCAATAAAACACATCCTCAGGAGAGGGACAAAAAAAAGACAGAGAAATTTTCTTGCCTTTGTCCCTCCCCTTTCCTTCAAAATCCCATGATCTTTCTGTCACAGTGGACTCGATAGCTGTCGGAGAGTGGCCTTGCCGTGGCAGCCATGGCCACTTCATAGAGCCCACTTGGGCTGCCAGGAGTCTCTCACTGTTTGTTTGCGTGGAAAGCCAGCTGGGGACAGCTGCAGGGAAAAGACAAGGCAGAGGACAGTGATGGGCTGTCTGGAGCAGGGACGTGACGTTTAAGGAAGAGTGGCTAAGCAAGCTTTAACTGAGAAGCTAACGTTTGAGTAAAAACCCAAAACAGTTTTCTATGGAAAACTGCACGCAGGCATTTGGGAGAAGAGGACTCCAGGTGGGGGACAGCAGGGACGAAGGCTGGGAGGCAGGCGCAGGCAGGGTGTTTGAAGAGGGAGTGAGGGGACAGTGATGGGGATAAAGCAGGGTCAGACAGGGCCAGGTGTCCAGTCCAGTGTGTGGCCAGGTCACACAGGTGGAGCCGCTGCCCACCTGCTGGCTGCAGTGCAGGGCTGGGCACCTGGGGCTAATGGCACTCCACAGGCAGGCTGCTGGGAGTTTAGGGTGTTCTGGACTGAATGTTTGTGTCCCCCTCATCCATATGCTGCAGCTCCAACCCCCAGTGTGAGGGTTTCGGGAGGCAGGGCCTTTGGGAGTCACTGGGTTTAGATGAGGCCATGAGGTTGGGGTCCCTGTGATGGAATCAGTGCCCTCTTAGGAAGAGGAAGAGACACCAGAGTTCTCTCTGCTCACACTCGGAGAAGAGGTCATGTGAGCACACAGTTAGAAGGTGGCCATCTACAAGTCAGCCTTCCCACTGATGTCATCTGCCCTCCCTCTGCCCCTGGGTGTGGCATTGGGAGAGAAGGGAAATCAGCATTCTCTTCAAAGAGACAGGGGCCTGGGACCCAGGGGCAGGCTCAGCCCAGTGCTGGAGGTCCCGGCAATGGACACTGCAGCTCAACTTGGAGGCCTCTGAATGAGGCGCCGCCCTGGGGGAGGGACCCTGCTCTGAGCTCTGGTGCAGGAGGCAGGGACCAGAGGGGGAAGCAGGTCGCAGGATGGGGCCAGCGTGTGGGGTTCCTCGTCAGGCAAGGGTCTTGAGTCCTTGCTCCTTCTGCCTCTCAGTGCCCATGAATCTAGGGCAGTCCTTCTCTACTAGGGGCAATCTCCCCCCTCAGGGGACAGCCATCAGGCTCTGGAGCCAGCCATTTTGGGGGCACTGTTCTGGCACCTTGTGCATCGAGGCCAAGGATGCTACCAAACATCCTACAATGCTCACGATGGCCCCCAGCAAAGAGTGATCTGCCTCAGAGTGTCTGCCATGCTGTGATTGAGTAGCCTGGGTGCAGGTCAGTGACTGATGAGGACCTACCTCAGAGGTCAAGGCACAATGAAGGTCGGGACACTGTTGGGCACAACATGGTGAGCTGGACAATAGGCTTTGCACGGATGTCACTAGTTTGTGCAAGTGCGCGTGTGGCTTTATTTTCATTTGTCTCTGTGTGCGGTTCCATGACACTTTACCCCACGTGTAGATGTGTCACCACCGCCATCATCGAGACTCGGACTGCGTGCCTCGGGGACTCTCTCTGGCTCCCCCTACATGGTCACGCCCGCCCTGCCGTGTCTGACACCAGGTCCTCTTACCTTCCCTGAATCTCTATACCTGGGCCCCCAGGGAATGTTTCGCGTGGGGAGCCACACACTGGGACCTTTCTGGGCCTGGCTGTTTTCACGCCACACACTGCCCCTGAGGTCCATTCCAGTCTGTCCCATTTTACTCCTGAGGAGTAATCATCCACGGTGTGTGCACACCCAATCTGTTTAACCCAAATTTCATTTACACTGACAAGTGGGCCCAGGTGGTGGTGGCTGTGTGAGACACAGGGATGCAGAATGACTCGGCCTCGTCCTGGTCAGTGGAGGACACACCAAGGTGACTGGCCATGCTGTCACTCAGCATGCTTATTTGGCACTGCCTCTGTGCAGCAGGCGCAATGCACCAGAGTACAAAGGAGACCCAATTCCAGATGTCAGGGAGGTTAGGGCCCGGGGAGGAGGCAAACATTTCACCATTAAACAGAAACTGCAGTTACAACTTGTGGTAAGGGCTTCCAGGAAAAGAGCAGAGTTCTGGGAGAGGAGGAGACTCACTGGGTAGGGTGGCTGCTGCAATGTCACCTGGGCAAGATGAAGAGGTGTCAGTCCGTGAAGGAGAAAGTCATTCCAGGCCTGGGAACAGCATGTGCCAGGGCTCAGAGGCTAGAAAGAAGTGCACTCACTGGGAAAATGGGCAGCAGGTAGAAGTGCTAGAGCGTGACCCAGGGGCCCAAGGTAAGGCTGGGTCGTCATCTGGGTCCTCGTAATTGGTGCATTTTACCTCCAGGACAAGGGGAAGCCTTTGCGGTGTTTGAAACAGGGGAGAGGTACTGCCTGGCCTGGGTTTCACACTGACATGCTGGTTGCAGTGTGAGTGGACATTGGACCCTGGGGTGTGGGTGGGAGCTGGAGACTTGTAGGGAGGCCATGGTGGCCCCCTGTGACCGTGACCGTGGAGGTCTAAACATTCAGCACTGGAAACTTAAGAGAACTAAACTAACTAGAGAGGTTGACACAGGGGGGTGATGGGAGCCACGAGAGCAGTGGCTGGGGACAAGTCAGGGCCTGACACTGTCTTTGGTTTGCCTTGCCACTCTGGGCTGCGGGTTATGGGGAAAGCGCTGCATGAGGTGGCAGAGAGGGCACTAACCAGCTCTGGACAGAGGGGCCAAGTTCAGATTCTAGCTCCACTGTTTACCAGCTGCCTGGGCCTGCTGAATGACTTAGCTTCTGGCAGCCTCCTCTCCCCATCTTTAGAATGGGAATAGTCCTTATCTCAAGGAGCTGTTGCAAGAACCAAACGGGGTGGTATGTGCATGGCGTCCAGCATAGCGGCAGACCCAACAGGCCCTCAGTAAATTATAATCATCTTCCCAAAGCCTGTCGCCAAGGGCAGGACTCGGGTCTCATTCAGCCTGGTCATGCTAGCACTTAGCCAGCGTCCAACACAGGGCAGGTGCTCCATAAAGGCTTGTTAATTCTTCCCTTCCCTTGAATTTCCTCAAGAGTCTTCTCGTCCAGTGACACGTGGATGGTGTTCGGTGGCTATGGGGCATGGGGTGGCTCCGGGGACAGATCAGGCTGCCGGGGGCCCTTTGATGTGCTGGGCTTGGATCGTTCTCTCCTTCATTTCTAGAAAGTGCGATCCACACTACACCACGGCTGTGGAAGCTTTTCAAAGCACACCCCAGGGAATGGGGTTGGAGATGAAGATTTAGCAGGTCCAGCGGGGAAGGCGTCTACTGTATTTCTTTCATTTGAAGTCAACGTTCTTTCTCTTTCCTCCTACTTTTCAGCATTTTTGAAGTCAGGATACATGACACATCTGGGTGTGTTTTGTCCCCCAGAACTGTAGTTAAATCCTTCAGTTGATGGTAGTTTATAGGGAAGAAATCTGGCCATGCTTGGCTTCCCTTCCCCCGACGTACTAGGTCACTGTGAATTAGGCTGAGTGAGCCAGACAGAGCCTGTCTGGAGGTTTTCCGAGGCCCCCGGCGGTCTCTCTTCGCTGTCCAAAGCTTCTGAAAATAGATGGAGATACTTTATTATCTGGTAGTGCATAACTTCCTCGGCGCGGTCTCCCGCGGCTTGTTACTAGTGAACTCGGAGACATTTGCTATGCATCAGGGTTCGCCCTCTGACAACGCAAACCGCCAGGAGAATTCCCGTCTGTGAGGTGTGTGCCGTAGGAAATGCGTAGAAAGCAGGATATCCGTGGCCAGGCCCGCAGTCAGAGGGAGAGCATTCTCTTCCACTCTGGCCCCTGGTAGCAGTAGTCACGGCTGTGCTTTCGTGGGTGGCGCGGGCTCTAGGTGACCTCAGAGCGAGGCTGGCACTAACCGGAAATGACCGGCACCCAGTTCAGTGAGCATGTAAACTCCTGCACAGGGTCAGGATGTGCAGGGTGGAGGGGGAGGCAGAGGGCTGCTGGGAGGAGACTCCCTTTGGACTCTGGGGGCACAGAGTTCCAAGGGGTGGCAGCCCCTGATGTCTTGGCCTCCGGTCCCCTGTGCTGCTGCAGGTCATGGTGCTGGACACCCGAGTGAGGAAGGAGCCTCTTATTTGCGGGCGGTTCTGACTTCTACATACAAGGCTGCTCCTCCCTCACAGCCCCAGTCTCAGCCTGTGGTTTAGGGACAGAGTAGACCAGCCCCTCCCTTTTCTGAAGGACAGCCCTGCAGAGAGGTGGCAGTACCAGCATGGGTCTGAGCTCCGAACTACCTATCCCTCTGCGTATCCTCTTCTGTGACATGCAGAGGTCCCCAGGGCCCACTTCGTGGTGCGTGGTGATACAAGGGACCTCACAGAATGGGGGAGGAGCCCTGGAAGCTCCTTCTATGCTGTCAGGGTTAGGAGGACACTAGTGGGCACATGGCAGCCTGTCCCGTGAGGATTCAAGGTGGACATTTCTCTCTCCACAGTCCCAGGCAGAGCTTGGACTGCTCGCCCCAGGCCTAGCTGGGCTTGCTGTGAGCACACACACGAACCTGATTGGCACAGAGGTTTCAGAAGGTGGGACTTGGTGCCTGGAGTCTGAGGACGTGGCTCAGGGCAGCTGTGGGGTGGGCGTGGGGCAACGGGGGGGGGGGGGGGGGGGGGGGGGGGGGGGGGGGGGGGGGGGGGGGGGGGGGGGGGGGGGGGGGGGGGGGGGGGGGGGGGGGGGGGGGGGGGGGGGGGGGGGGGGGGGGGGGGGGGCGGCGTCGAGGTCAGGCTCCTGAATGCTCCCCTCCCCCTGCAGCACAGCCCCAGCCCCATCTGTTTTACATATTGTGGTTCTTGGCGGAATGACTTTTGAGGAAGGTGGGCTCCTTGGAAGGCGCTAGCTCAGCCTGCGGGCCACCGTGGCCCGAGGGTCTGGGCCCTCCCCAAGGCATGACTGCTGATCTGACTCTGAGTGGCAGGCAGTTCTCTGGGCGGGTCTCTCCAACCCCTGTTTTTGGTACATGTCTGTCATTTCATGCTGCACCAGCCCTTTCAGGCTTTCGAGCCAGGCAGGGTAAACTGACTGACAGACAGACACTGCGGTTGTTGGCTCATCCTCTGTGTCACTCTCAGGTTTAGGGACTGGTCCAGGGCTATGACAAGCAGGGTGACATCTGGTCCTGAGACCCTGCCCCAGCATCCCTCCCCCACCTCATACCACATGCAGCACCCCTCCTTGCGAGCACGGTGTCTCCCCACCCCTATGCCCACTCCTTGTTCCTGAACTATCCGGGAGGCCGAAGGCATGGGGACCCCTGCCCCAGCCTGGCCACATTCCTTTCCTGGAGTGTTTGTTTGATTTTTCTTCTGTCCTGTAAACACTCCAGGAGCCCGTGGGCATGGCAGGCGCTGTTTAGAGAGAAGTGAAGGAGGACTGTCCAGCCAGGCAGCAGGTTTGGGCTCAGCTCGTCTTCCCCGCAGAGGCTGAAAACCTCAGTGGAAAGATGAGGGGTTTGGGCGTAGGGACGTGGTGGCCCTAACTGACGGGGGCCCCGGGCCTGGGCCTGGGCTGGGAGCCTGAGACCCAGCCCTGTGCAGCCTGCTCTGGGTCTCTGTTCTGGGACAGGACATGTAATGACACATTTCCCTCCCAGGGTGCTGCTCACACACACACACACACACACACACACACACACACACACACACACATACACACAGATGAGCAGGGCCATGCTCCACCCTGGGGCCCTCAGCCAGCTGCTCTTCCACAGAAGCAGCCTTGGCAGCGTGGCCCATCTGGCCTGTGTAATGGGGGGCATTTGGGAGGCCTGTGGTCTCCATGTTGGTTCAACTTGCTGCTCCTATCCCTGGGCCTTCTGAAGGCCTCCGGGAAAGTTTGGGGCAGCAGCAGGGCCTCCCTCTGTCCTCCTGGTGGGATAGACCTCACCCCGCGTGGGCACTTGTACTCACAAGAAGACCCCTCCCTCTCAAGTCTCCCTACGCCCATGCTCCCACACTCTCACTACCATGGGACCACACCCTGCCCAGGTGCTCACTCATACCCCACACTGAGTATACACACATCTGTTCAAGCAGTTGTACCCACTCCCACACACAGGTCCCATGGACAGTTCCACGGGCAACCAGGTGCTCACACACACACACACACACACACACAGGCACACACAGGCCCCTCCACAGTGCACTCTTTCTCCCCCCAGGGAAGAGCGAAGGGTGGGTGTTCTCTCCTGAAAGCCCCACTGTGTCACCTGTGGGGCACCAGCACCCTCTCCCCCCACACACACCCTTCCTCTTCCTGGCACCGGCAGCCTGAGTTTCTTTGGGGTTCCTTCCCCTCTCTGGGCTCAGCAGGTAGGGTTTAGCCTGGGCTGACCCCACCAGGGAGCCCAGGAGGTGAGCTAGACCTGGCCAAGCAGAGGTGTGCCATGGCACAACAATAGGCACATGAACCAGCTTGGCCAAAGGCAGCCCTTGGCTGGAACTTTCCAGAAGGAGGCTGTCCCCTCAACTGCACTGGTGGACTGAGAGCCCAGAGATGCGTGGGGTGGACACACGGGGGGAAGCAGGGTCCAGACTGAGGCCCCCTCCTCCAGCCCCCTGGCCAGCCTGTGCACAGGGCTAGAGCCTCACTTGGGCCCCCTTAGAGGCACTTATCAGCCTTCCTTATGCCCAACCAGTGTGGGCTGGTTCTATCCCTTGCACCCAAAGGCACCCTGAGAAGTCAGGGGGATTTGAGGGGGTGACAGGCCTGGGGGCACTTTGGTGTGAAGAGGGAGCTAGGTGGCCAGGCTTAGTGAGCCCAGAAAATTTGTGGGGAATGCAAATGGAGACAGTGATTTTGAGGGTAAAATGAAGCCATCGGTCTCTACGGCTTAGCATCATACCTGGCATGAAGTAAGTGCTTAATGAACACAGGTCATTGTCTCTGTATCTTTACCCTCTTCTGTCACTGGCATTGCCACTGTCACCATCACCATGGTCATCAAAGTCATATCTCCGCTTTGGACCGGGCTGCCTAATGTAACAGATTCACCCATTCGCCCACCCTACCTCCCCCGTCCCCTGCACGCAACCTGGCGGCAGGCACTCCGCACAATTGATTCCAGATCAGCTGATAATCAGATGTCCCCAGAACTTGTCCCTGGTCCTGGCACCTGCCAGGGGCCCTGCTGCAGCTGCTTTTTCTGCCTTTCTGCCTTTGAACTGCAAGGTGGAAGCTCAAGTGTCCCGGTTGGAGCCAGGCCAGGGGAGCCGACCCCTCCCTGGGGGCCTGGCAATCCCCTCCAGCGGCTTCCAGCAGGAAGATTCAGCGACTTGCAGAAGGCAGGCGTTTTCTGGGCCCAGATGGCTGCACCCCCAGCCCTTCCCCACACAAGATGCACGTCCCTCCTGCTCCGTGGTCCGGTGATTAAAGCAAACATACTCAAAGCAAGAGCTGTACCAAATCAAAGGGAAAACAAGGAATGCATAAAACCCCAGCAGTTTAAGTTTCATATTGGAATATCAAAAGAATATTGAAATATAGGAATATCAAATACCAATTGGTCCTTTTTTTAATGTTTTGCATTTACAGACTCGATTTCAATGGGATAAACCCTGCCGTCTCGAAGAGGCTCCCGTCTAACATAAACCGCGCTGGTTTTAAAAGAAACAGATTGGAGACCTGGGGCCCAGATAGGCTTTCTCCTGCCGCCCCGCGCCCCCCCCAACCTTTGCACAGCTGTACAGGGTTTAACTGCAAGAGCACTCGGAGATCTTCACTGTTTTTTAGTCGAGTCATCGAGAACTCGTGGAGGGCCTGTGTGACCCTGCTGGGTGCTGGGGAGACACGGAGTAACGGATAGAGTCGAATGTTATGGTTCCTGCCTTCAAGGAATCCCAGGCCTCCTGCTAAAGAAGACTGACCCTGAGTGTGTTAGCCAGGATTCTCTAGGCAAACAGAGTAAGTTATGCGTCTGTTTATATGTGTAGAGGTCTGTCCAGAAGGCATCCAGCCAAGTGCTATGAAAAATAGAGGCATGTATTGGAGAAGATACAAGATAAAAGAAACTTTGCACATAGGACAATGACACCTCAGTCCCCTTGAAAGTAGGCACCTTGGGCCCTCACACAGTTCTCCCAGTCGCCATCACTTTCCTGTTGGATTTTCCTGAATCTCAACAACAGTCTGAAATCTCTTCCTTTTCAAAGGTGACTTTAGTTTTGGGAAAAGCCAGAAGTTACAAGGCACCAACTAGAGGGGTCGAGTCACCTGGGTGATTTGATGTTTCAACAAAAAACTCTACATGAGACGTGATGCATGAGCAGACATGTTGTCATGATGAAGCTGCCAATCACCAGTTGCCCACAACTGCGGCCTTCTGAATCATCTGAATAGTTTCCGCAGAGGAATGTTCAAGCTTAACACAAAATTTGATGCAGATTTCTTGCTCTACTAGCTCAGTCATTTTGAATGTGATGGCGCACACAGTGCACATACTCACTCAATGGCCTCTACTGCCCCCACTGACTAGTGCAGTGAAGTCATCACTGTTCACACATGCGCATTCCAGTCCATTCTCCTTGGCTGCCTATTTACATTGATGTCACACAAACTGTTCTCATTATATTAACAATGATTGGACTTTTTTCCAGACAGACACTATATATATGTATGAATCTATCTTTCTATCATCTATCTGTATATCTATCTGTATATCCCTATGTCTGTCTAACCAGAGGTTTATATTAAGACACTGGCTCATGTGATTGTGGGGGCAGGTCCGAAACCTGCAAATCAAACCAGCAAGCTGGAAGCTCCAGGAGGACCTGGCACTTCAGCCTTGAGTCTGAAGGTGGCCTAGGGGCAGATTCCTCCTCATCAGGAAGTTTCAGTGTTTGCTCTGAAGGTCTTTAGCCCATTGGATGAGGCCCACCACATTATGGAGGGTACTTCCCTTTGCTCCCGTCTACCAATTAAGAACTCATCTCGTCTAAGCAACACCTTCACAGCAACAGCGACACTGGTGTTTGACTAAAAGGCTCAGTACCATGGCCTAGTTAAGTCGATCCGTAAAATTAACCAGCGTGTTTATCAAACAGCCTAAAAGGAGCCTACAACTCATACAGTTTAATGTGGAGTTTGCCTAGTTGCTCAGCCCCTCTGATGAGCCAAGTGTTCTTTCCGGTACTGGGGAATGAGTAGGAAACCAGGAGGCCAGGCTTCAGACACCCCCCTGGAGGAGGCCTGGCAATGAAGTGAGCAGACACACACACACACACACACACACACACACACACGAGGCAAGTTCAGGGAGTGGGAGGAGCCGTGGAGAAAACGCAGCAGGATAGTATGATGGGGAGAAGTGACACATAGCTCTGGCTGGAGGGAGAGTGACTTGGAAGGAATGGAGGGTCACCTCTCTGGGGAGGTAACATCTCAGCCAAGATCTGAATGACGTGAAGGAGCCAGCGATGAGACTACGGGAGGGAAGGGTGTTCCTGGAACAGGGAACAGGCAGCGGAAAGCCCTGAGGTGGGAAACAGCCCGAGATCAGAAAGAGAGCTCCCACAACCAGAATGAGTGAAGGGGTGTGTCATGAGGTCAGAGGGGTAGATAGGGGCTGGACCATTCTAGAGTCAATAGGCCATTTATATTCTACAGTTAATGGGGAGCCTTTACAGAGTCACCAGCCAGGGACTGACATGATCTGATTTATGTTTTTGGAGAGCCGCTCTGGCTGCTGGGCGGAGAGCAGTGTAGGGAATAAGGCTGCAAAGGGAGAGCCCGGTTGTGAGGCTGCTGCAAACATCCCAGGGAGAGGAAACAGCTCCCGGCACTGTCGGGAGCTCTGCAAATGCTCTCGACAATGCAGTAGGTAGGGCTGGTAAAAATATTAAAGAGCAATGATTCGAGTCTCTGGAAATTGTTCTAAGGACACACAACAAATGAAGAAACATTTATCCAAGAAAATCTATTAAATCTGTGGCAATGCATTTGTAATCCACTCCCTCCTCTCCAATAACGCAGGATCCCTCTCTTCCCAGCTCCCAGCTGAAGCCAGGGTCTCCTCAGGAGGAACAAGCCACCAGTGTTTCTCATCGTCCCCAGCTCTGGGCTGCAGAGGCTCTACCCTAGGCAAGCATCCCGTTAGCCCCCACTGGTAGAGTGGAAGCTCAAGCCCAGGTGGGTGGGCCAGGATTACCGGGGCTCCAGGTGCCAGCTTGCTTCTAAGGTGGAGATTCCCCTAATGGAAGACCAATATACACATAGAAGCCTTGAACCACAATATAAATCAAGAAGATCTAACAGCTATCCATAAAACAGCCTACCTCACAACAGCAGAATGAGTATGCATTCTTCTCAGTGCACATGGAATGTTCTCCAGAGTAGACCAGACACCAGATCATAAAAAAGCTTCATTAAATTTATAAGCGGTGGGAACAAAGTATGTTCTTTGGCTGTAATGGAATGGCATTAGAAATCAAGGACAGATGGAAATTAGGGAAATTCACAAATACGTGGAAGTTAACCTATTCTTAAATAACCCAGGAAAATTAGAAAATATTGTGAGACTCACAAAAGTGAGGAAATGACATCCAACACACATGGGGTGCAGCCGAAGCCGTGCTTGGATGGGAACTTCTAAGTGTGAATGTGTACGCGAAGGAAGAAAAAAGATCTCAGGCCAACCACTTAATTTTCCATCTTACATGACTGGAATAAAAAGAGCAAACTAACCTTCAAGTGAGAAGAAGGAAGAACATAATAAATATTAGAGAGGAAATAAATAAAATAGAGACTAGACCGACAATACAAAAAATCAAGGCAACCAAAAGTTGGGTCTTGGCGAAGATCAAATGATCTGACATACCCATAGCTAGACCGACCTACACAAAGAGAAAATACTCAAGTGGCAAAATCAGGCATGAAAGAGGAGACATCAAAACTGACTTTGCGGAAATCAAAAGGATTACCAAGGAGTGCTCTGAGTAACTATGCCAACAAATTAGGTAACCGGTGAAGCATACAAGTTGCTAGAAACACACCATCTACCAAAATGGACTTGAGAAGAAACAGATAATGCAAATGGATTTCTGCAAAATGAAGGTATTGAATCAGTCACTTAAAAACTTGCCATAAAGAAAAATTCAGGCTCAGAGGGTGAATTCTACCAAACATTTAAAGAGTTGATACCAATTCTTCCAAAAAAGAAGAGCAGGGAACACCTTCCAACTCACTCTATAAGGCCACCACTACCCCGACACCAGAATCAGACACAGATGTTATGAAGAAAACTAGGCCAACATCTCTTACGGATATTGAGGAAAATAAATACTCTCTAACCAATCCAGTCCCATATAAAAAGGATGGTACACCGAGACAGGTGCGATTTCTCCCAGGAACGGGGCAGCTGTGGAGGGTGGGGGCAGGGAGGGGAGTCCAGCAACTCCGAGGTTTTGGCCTGAAAAATGCATGCCATGTACCGAGGAGGAAGAGAGAGCCACATCAGTTTTGGGGGGAGAAAACTAGGAGCTCTGGTTGGACATGTGTGAACAGCGTGGGGGACATCCTAACAGAGACCACGGTGACAGTATGCAGGCATGTGGCCCTCATTGGATGGGAGAGACATTCACTGTCGCTCTTCCATCTGTAAATGAGAAAACTGAGGCTTGGGTAGCTGGAGGCACTCCTTAAAGGGACCCATCCTGGGTGGCCACCAGGAAGGAGCCAGCGCCTTGAGATGTCACTGAGCAGCCCGGGGGCCACCCCACAGGCATGCCTGTTTGGATGATGGAATCCCTGTTCCTTACTACTGAAGCCATTGCAGCTGGAAGCATCCCCTGAAGTGTGCTCCAGTACTGTCCCAAGGCCTATTCTCTGTATCTAGCTCTCCCAGCTCCTTGGAAAGAAACCCAACCCTAAGGCTGAGGAAGAGATGGCCTCAGGCATGGCTGGATCCAAAGACCCTCCCCATGTTGCTGGGACCCACTGAGCAGCTTCAAGGCCCGCATCCTACCAGCTCAGTGACCTTGACAAAAAGAGAACTCACCAACAGGAAAAATGCTTTCGGGCAGCCTTGTGTCAGCTGTCCACTTTTGTGACAAGACTTCTGGGATGATCCCGATTCAGCCCCTTTAAAGCACCATGGAAACCAGGAGCATCTGTTACTGGAAGAAGAGGGGAGGGTGCTGGGCAAGCGGAAAACCACAGTCGTCCACTGCACCTGCCACCGAAGGGCTTTGTGGATCTTTGTTTGGGAAATGCTACAACCTAGGTCTCCCTCTTAGAAACCCACAAGGCACCTTGGAATATTAAAGGCTCTGAGGAGTCGTGCAGAAAAGGATAAAAACTCTTAGAAGAATGTAACCCAGCATTTAACAAGCCCTTTCATTTTGTCTGGTGTCAAAGTTCACTAGTGAGCCTCATCTGAATCCCAGTTTTGGACCAGGATTGGGAAGTGCTGGGCTCCATGACCCTGCTCCCGGGCCCCCCCTCTCACATTTGTGAATCCTTCAAGGTTGTAGAGAAGGAAGACCTTCAAGGTCCTCTGCTCAAGGGGACACTGTGCATGTGCCAAGTTACCTCAAGACCCACGTGGCATAGTTGTGGCATAGACTGGGAGAGGTGGTTGTCCCCAGTATGTCCACCATCCACCAATGTGTGTGGCTGAAATAGGGAAAACCCTCATGACACCTCAAAGATGTGCCCATGAAATTGTCAGAATATGGAAACAGTGCTCCCCCCCATTACCCCACCCCAACCCTGTCCCCAGCCCCAGGTGGTCTGGGATGCACAGCCTGGGTGATTCGATGGTTAGGAGTTTTGACTCCTCCCCTTGGAGTCTCTGGGGTTTGTGTGTGTTCACAAATGCAAGACAAGATTCATGTTTGTGTATGTTTCATATTTGTCTTGTGCACATGGAAAGGCACCGTGTTGGTTGTGACATCCCAAGGCTGGGAGATCAGCCTCCAGATCTGCATCTTGAGCTAAAACGGGGCCATTACGGAGGAGGGCCATTGCCCGGAATGGCTTCACGTGGAGCCCTGGCACCATAATTGAGGACTCTGATGGGACAGAGATGTTCCGAGAATGTTCCCAACCACTGGGGTTGCATCAGCCCTGCCTCAGGGAGCCCGGGCCGAGGCTTCCAATCAGGGGGGTGTTGCTTCTCCTGCAGATGGCAGGCTGGATTTCCAGAGCTCTGCCTGCTGGTGTGGGGTGTCCCTGCCCCACTCGATGGCAGCCAGCCTTGTCTAGCTTTGTCCCCGAGGAAGCGAGAGGTGGGCTCCCAGGACTGCTCAGACCACCAAAAGCAAAAGAGAGGTGGCAAAACACCAGAAACAGGGTGCAGACGTGCCAGGAACTCACTTTCCCTCGACAACCGGAGCCCCCTTCAGCACTCCAGACCCTCAGCTTCCTGCCCAAGGACTTCTGTGTCCTAGATCCTTCTTCTGAGGGACAAGATGTCTCCAGACATGCTGAGGACACATGCCACTCCCTTTTCACTACAGAGAGGTTGACTAGGGAACAGGCTGCAAGAGCCTTCAGAAAGCTGGCTTCTTCAGACACGGAAGCACTGGGGGCACCTCTAAGAACCCTGTCCCTCACTAACAGCCACGGAGACCCAGAAGTTTGGATGACTGAAAGAGCCCAGGAGGCCAAACTGGGAAAGATGTTTGTGAAACATGATTGACATGTGGAACGCGCCGCCCAGTAGAAATGTAATGGAAGGTACGGGTGTAGTTTCACACTTCTTGGTAGCCTTAATAAAAAGAAGCAGTTCAGATTAGTTTTAATTCAGGTTAACAATATGTAGCATATATAATAAAGTTTTAATGAAAAATATTCAAACCGCCCCAGCTTTTAAACTGAAATACGTTCAGTAAAATTAAAAACTCAGTTCCTCAGCGGCGCTGATCACATTTTCCACATGGCAGTGGCTCAGCCTCTGCTCCTGTCTAAATGTCCAACTTTTGGAATGAAGTTACATTTTTTCATGGTTCAGACACCTACCCTTTCTCGGCTTCTTGTGCTTGAAGAACAGGAACGGAACTACTTTATTTTGGAAGCTGAAAGTTTTATTCTAAAAGCAATGTCACAACTGTCTAAGAGAAATTTGAACAGAGAAAACCATCATCCGTAACCTTACCCGGCACACTCTTGGGTGGCCTGTGTAGACACCCTCTGCGCCACACGCATCACACCTCACATTCCTCACGCACGTGCGCACACTACCATTTGCACATCAGACAAGGTTAAGTTCAACAATCCTCCCTCAAACACCCTCCCAGAGCCCTGTACTTATCACCAGCACCTAGTACACAGTAGGTGCTCAATAAAGACTTGTTGACAGAGTCGCCTCTGCAGCCTTGTCCGTTCTGCTTTGTGACATCTATTATTATAGCAAAACACATTTCCAGTTTGTGGGATCGTCTTCACACCCGAAGGCTGAGAGGATTCTGTGCGGGACACCGGCCCCACCCCAAGAAGCTTCGCAAGCGCTGTGTTTATCGACAACAACCCTGCAAGGAACATCCACCTGCACGTAGCTGGACACACTGAATTGTGTCTTGGGCATATTGCCTCCAGGGTGGTCAGGCCAGGCCAGACCTGGGATCCTACTTACAGCGCTTGGGCTACGCTGCCAAGCTGCCCTCCCAAATGGCCACGTTCCCGCCCCGCCTGCCAGAGAGCCCTGGGTCACACTACTGCTGCCAGAAGTTTGTGTTCTGTTAAAACGATTTCATTTGCTAAATAAAGTGGATTGGTCAAAGATTGCATTGGGCCTGATGTTTGTGTTTTGTTTCATCAGACTTGCGTGCCTTTTCCTTTGCAATTTTCTCGTTGGCTTCAAAGCTTAGAAAATAACTACTTCTCCAGGAGCCTGACAAATATTTGATTGTATTTTCTGCTAGGCTTTGGGGATAATGTAAGTTTTTATGAATAGCTTTTTTTTTATTGGAAAAACTAATATAACAACATTGTGGAACATTTTGAAATAAAATTGTTCATACCCAACACAACCACCCCGTCACAGCTCTATCATTTGCTGTGGCCGCTTTCCGTATTTTTCCATGTGCGCACATATTCTGCATAGTCTGAGTCACGAGCAGAGGTGATGTTATATTCTGCTTTTTCACTTAACGTAATAGCGTAAACATTTTCCCATGTTGCCTCCTAGCCTCCTGAAGGATAATTTTAGTTGCTGCATAATATTTTATTGAGTGAATGTACCCTACAAGTTGATTAACCAATGTCTTCTTTTTGGATACCTGAGTTGCCTTCAGCTTTTTACTGTTAAAAACAATTCAGCAATAAATACTTTTATGCATAAAGTCTTTTTGGACGGTTTCTTTAA